>VZSR01001685.1:1979313-2120306 GCA_013398615.1 Brachypodius melanocephalos | reverse complement strand
TGAGCTCTCAGGGCAGCCAAAGGGATGCCCTGGGTTCCGACATTTCTGTAGTGTTACCTTCTATACTCCTGAATGGCCAAGTGTGGTACCCTGCAAAGTCAAATATGATATTTGTGATTCTTATTTGCAGGCTACACTATGTGGAAATCCCAGCCTCCAAAAGCATCATCCAAGGCTTCTTGAGGAAAAAGTTTATCTCTGTTCTCAGTACCTCAGGAGGTACACCCTGGCATCAGCAGGGACAGTGCAAACTGTGGCCATCTGTTGTGACTGAATGTTAGAATTAATCTCTAAGGGAAAAAGGCAAGTAACCCACAGTATCCTACAAGTCATATGCAATATGATATATTTCTCTAGAAATTCAGAAACTAAATAGTATACAAAGAGAATGAAAGACTTTTAGACAAGTGTAAAAGGCCTCACCTTTAATACCCTACTATTAAAGCAACATACTTTTGAATGCTGTGTGTCTCTAAAATAAAAAATCATTTGAGGATTTTACAAGGTTCGAAAGTCCAGTTAGCTTTGACTTCTGTACAGGTGTAACTTGTAACTTCTGTAAGGTGTGACTTAGCTTCCTCACCCCACTGAAGTATCTAGAAAAGACAGAATATAAAAGGATCTAATATTACAATTTTTGGATTCGATATCAAATACCATATCAGCTTAAACAATAGTATTATTCAGTACAAGTAAAAAGCTCTTGCTTACTGCTACATTATATAGTTAACAGTCAGAAATTTGAAGCTGCAGATTAGAGAAAGACTCCCACAAAACACAGTACCATAAAACACCATGGTTAAATCACCATCATTGTTAAAAACACCTAGATTAAATCAGCCATTTCAATTCCATTCTTAGCTATATTCCACCAAGGCATTTCCCTCACACCAAATGTGCAGAAATCCCAGCACAGGGAACACTGGGACTATCCTACTTTGGAAAACTCAACTAAACCTTGAATAACCATCTGAGCAGATGTTCTTGTTTATCCCACAGTATTTTACTGGTTTAAAGCTGCACAGGGCTAGAAATCTGTTGATTAAGGCCACTGTGCAATGCCTCCAGCAAGGGGGGAAATCTCAACAGATGCAGAATAACTCATCTGACCTTCTTATTACAAGGGATGCATGGGTAATACTGCAAGTTTATTGGAGAATGGAAACATGGAATTCAGGCTTTTTCTAGCTGACGAGCAATCCCTTGCAGAAGCTGCCAGCTGGCATGAGCTATAGGAATGAGAACCTGAAATGTCCTAAACAACACTTCAGAGCTTCCATCAGAACTGGACAACCACAACAGACCCTAAAGAACTTCTTGTGGGATTTCTTTTAGTCCTAATTAAATGTTTTTGAAATAAAAACCCTAGTACTTCTCTGAATATTTTTTATTCTCCCCACATGCAACAATTGTTTGTACTTTTGTCTTACATTTGGCCAATCAGTCATTCTCGTGGCTGAGAATGGCATGGCAGCTGTGGCTAAAAAGACAAAAAAACTCCACTACTAACCTGTAGTATAGAAATTGTATGGATATTATACAGGAAAGGGTAATGTATTATCACCTAACTCACTTTAATATAAGCCAACATGCAGCAAAAAGTTCCCACCTAATGTCAAGAGGAATGCACTCCCACATTGTTGAACAGCAAGATGTATAAAGTTGTTACAGATGGTAGGCAAACATCTGTCATGATGCCTTACCTACCCATTATCCCAGCTCAACCATTCTTTTCCTTTCTGTTCACATAGTCAACATGAGAAGATAAAGTGCACAGAAGAAAAGGGCTGCAGAAGCAAATTTATTCTGTTCCTTCATCAGAGGAAAAGGAAATTTTAGGAGCAGAATTATAGGAGGGAAGTTTCCATAGTTAAAGCTTCCATAATTAAAAGTTTCCATAGTAAAAGCTGGATATTTATATGCTTACATTTGGAGGCTTCTGTCAGTTACGAACACAGGAAGCCTTTTTGATCTCGACCAGCAGCTTGGCTTATGTAAAAATCAAATCTACATTTTCTCATTATTGGGTAAGCCGAAAGACCAAGTCCTGTGTGTTTACTAGGTGGAGTTGCTTTTCAAAATTAGCATATATTCTTGAAATGAAACCAATTTATAGCACCACAAAACGAACACATACAGATTGCAGGTACAGTAGTGCACTGTGTGGTGTGTAAACCCCATTTCTCAGGAACCACAAGAGAGAAGCCAATTCCAGGGCTCCCAGCTGGGTTCCCACTCCCTCAGGCGACCTTGTTAGCAGCCTCCCTGCCAACTCAGTCCCACACTGCACACTTCCCAGTCCTTCTCCCTCTCTTAAATACCAGGTATCCTAATGAAACACGGATTACCCGTCAGCAGGGAATGTGGAGCATTGCTTGTCTTCATTTTATGCTTTAAACACATCATTTGTTTCGTTGCTTTCCTTCCCCTTCCCAGTCATTACCTGCTGTCATGTCATCCTGTCTCAATTCTTCCCTGCTGATGCTTTATGTTTCATTGCTTTTCTTTCACCTTCTCTCCATGCTCTGCTAAGCACCTCGGCTGCAGCCAGCTAGAGGAGATGCTCTCCCTCGTTTTGTAGCTGAACAATCATCATGTTAAACCCTGTTTAGTTTCACTGGGTGCATTGGGATTAATAACCATTTGTTGTCTCCATGCTTTTTTTTTTTTTGCTCTGTCACTGATTTAATGGAGGAAAAAAAAAGAATTTTACTGGAAGAAAAAATCTACAGCAAATTACATAATTTTGGGATATATCAAATCCACTTTCCTCTACTTATTGCAAAATATATTTTGCTATAATTTCACATCTGTGCAAACTTTTCAGTGTAAATGTGCTCTAAAATCTACATTGGTCTTACACTAAAATATCTAGAAAATCAGAAATGAACATGATAAATATGGGAACCCTTTTGAGAGGATAGGAAATAGATTTTGCCTACATACATGGACAGGCAAAAAATAAGGAAACAGCTTGTTTATCACCTTTCTCCTTCCACCATGCTTCCAAGCTCACCTCTTGGCATGACATTATACTCAAAGCAGGACATGCAGTAGGTTCAGTTTCTCTGCAATTGTAGATGAACTCCTGTCTGATGATTCAACTCAGCTGCCAGTCTCAGTGGTATTTACATTCCAAACCAGAACTCCTAATGTATGTCATGTCCATAAAATGGAAATATTTAGGGTGATGCTATACCCTGTAATTCCTGATGCTTATAAACTTGCCTGGGAAAGCTATATTAACTCCAGCTGTGCCTTTCTGGTGAAGCATGAAGGGGATTTTTGCCATGGATTGTTTATGTGTTGACAGGGAGTTCCCAGTGACTTAGATATCCGATCTTGACCTTAATAGGTTTTTTGTTTGTTTGTTTGTTTTGACCTAATTGTACAGGTTTAAGTGGTTAAAAAAAAAAAAAAAAAAAAAAAAAAAAGCTATATGGGGTTTTTTCAGGTTTGCAGTAAAATGGTGTATATATGAAATACTTAGGCTATTTCAGGTTTTTTCTCCTAAAATTCGGTTAGAGTAAGAAAATAATCTTGACAAAAATCATACAGGTTTGTGTGACTCAGGAATTATTGTGATTGATAGGCCCTTAACTTGACTGAAATTATCTTTTCTCACTGGAGTGTAAGTTCAATGCATGGCATATGCAGTCAGTGAATGAATAAGTTTGTATCATTTTTCCAGGGCACGCTGAGAGGACGCAGCATGACATAGTCTGCTGTATGAGGAATTGATAAAGAAAAATCATGCCTATTCAAGCAATCACAAACAACTGCCTCTGCACTTGCAGTCAGGAGAAAAACCTAGAAAGCATTCATGGAAAGATATATTTCATTCACCTCGTATTTTACCATGATGTGAAAGGGACAGTGAAACCAAGCACAGAAAAAGAACAGCCCTGCTGACGAGGCAGAGGCCCTCAGGAATGTACTGCTCTGGAGTGAATACAATGCTCAGTAGTACAAGGTCACTATGAGATATATACAGATGTGTTTACAGTGTGTGCATTTGCACTAGAATTATGGGACAGAGATGTGCTTTTAAAGCTAACCTCTCAAATCTCCCTTATGCACTTTGCTTTGTATCTCAGAGTCATCTTGGAACATATGAACAACGGGTTTTTTTGTGAAAGATGACCCCAAAAATAAGGTCCACCCATTTACATGTACTATTGAAGCACATATTCTTGGGATATTGGTTTCTCAGCATCGACTGTTCAACTTTACTGTTTCGCTTGCATTTCCATGTAGACATACTTTTAAGAGCCAGAGGGAAAGTTAGTGGGCACAAAAAATATTCTATGTATACTGTATTCAGTGAAGCTTTCCCAGAAGTAGAGAGGCTTGCCTACCTCTTAGAAGGCAGCTCCTGTTTCCTGATATTCCAGTACAGGTCTACCTGGAAAAGGAAGAATGCAAAACATCGGGAAGAATGTAAAACCCCTTATTCCTTGGGATTTTTTTTAAATTCCAAATTGCATAAACATGTGTCAGTAGAATAGTTCATTTTGAGTAATTTTTATCTTACTGTTATGTGTATTCTTCATTTGTCTTAATTAAATAGCATTTTTCCTGTACTGGATGACTGCAATTTTTATTAGCAGAGGAAGAACATTGGAAAGATCCAAAGATGGACACACAGACATCTGGGCTAAGTTCTTAATGACAGGGTCATTCACAAACAAGTCCTTCTTAAAAACAGTGGGGATTAAAATTTGCTTGCACTCGTGGTTTTTTCCTTCTTTCTGTATATGTTTAAGGGAAATGGTTGCAAATGTCATCCAAGTGACTCAGACTCACTTATTCAAATAAACATTTGCAAATACTTCCTGCTCTCACTTGTTCTATGCATTTTGTTAGCAAAAGCATTCAGATTATTCTGCCTACTTATCTGAGCACAGAGAAACTAAGCATTTCTGAGGTGTATTTTGTGATGGTTTTGTACATTCCATGCAGTAAAATGAGTATATAAGTTTACATACTCATATTTGCAATGAAACCTCTTATTTGTAGCTCCTCAAGGGGGAGTATGGCTTTGTGTTCCTTATTTTTGTAAAGAAATCTTCTGTACTATTTAGGTAAAAATAATTAGACTCAGAGGAATGTTCAAACACGTGTTATGGTGGTAAACACACCCTGTAGACTCTCCAAAGCACAGAGCAGGCACTACCAATAAAATGATCTTCATGAAGAGGGACTTTAACTAACTCCATAGGTATCCTGCCAGCAAAAAAATTAAAGCTCTAAGTTTGAATGAGAAGTGCTGTTGAAGTCACAGAAATCAAAAGGGTGTAATTATTTGCCCTCCTGAGTTTCATTTTGTTGCATCTCCTCATGTATATATGTCTATTTACCAAAATCCATTCAGAAATAAGTAATAGTTGGAAACATTTTAGTAGCAAGATCTGACAGCTAACAGCTTTCTCCTACATTTCCTGGTTTTACTCATTACTACTGTGTAAATTATAGAACTTACAGAGAATTTCTATACATTATAAAGACCCTGACTATCATGTTTAAATGGAGTAGGGTTACATTGCAGTTTCATAACCAGTTTAATATGACATCAGCCAGCTCAATCATCAAAGAGTCATCTCACCACCCCCTCATTCCCGGGTGATTATTTCTCCACCCATAGCTGCAGGCACATGAAGTCATATGGCCTTGCAATGAACTGCCTCAGGTAATTAACCTGGGGAAAAAAAGCCAACAACAAAAAAAGAAAAAGAAACAACTATATTTAAACCTCCTTCTTCCAGCTGGGTGTTTTTTCAAAGAACCTTTTTCAGTTGCCTGGTCGTGTTGGGTTTTGGGTTTTTTGTTTGTTTGTTTGTTTTTTATTATTATTATTATTATTACAGCACAAGGGACAACATTTGGGTCAAGAAAACACTGTCAAGAATTTCAGGTCGTAGTGCCACCCTATGCAGACCTAAACTAACATGAAGTTATGTCATCATCATTCATTCAGTTCTGTGCACTCCAAAGAGCTATTAGCTAAAATGAATACAATGCTACTTAAAGAAAAATGAAAATAGTCTGCTTAAAGAAAATCAACAAAATATGAAGTTAAAAAAAGCCTGTCGGGTAGACTGCCTGTCATGAAGAAATAGTAAAATGCAATGTCAGCATATATATCTATGGTTTAAGAAAAGAAGCAAGAAATCTGTGATTTTTTCATATATTAAAAAAAAATCAAGTTAACTGTGTTATTTCATAACCCAGCTTCTGATTCTTGAATAAGTAAGAAAATAGACAGGTATCTTATGTCTTCAGAATTCACTTTAGCATTTGTTATTTTTTCATGAAACAAAGATGAATTTCACAGTGGGTTAAAGATCATAAAGTGAGATACTGGCAGATGCAGGCACCTACATGCAGAGTTCTGAGGACTTTTGCTTGGAGGCACTGTAATTCTGTATGTGCCCAGTTTGTTTCCTCAAATTAGCCAAACTTTGCATCTTGCACATCCCACACATACTCTCTGAGTAGTGTGAGGAGCTGATTTGTACCAAAGCCAGGTCAAGATCTGCAAGCTAAACATTCTTTAACACACTTGGCACTGATAACATTGGTGTATTCCTGTAAAGTGCAGCTACTGTTTTCTTTTATGGGGGAGGAGACAGCTCTTGTACTCCACAGACTGTTGAAAAGCTCATCCTCACAGGAGAGGGAAATACCCTTAACTAGCAGAATGATATACCTAGGCTATTTTGTGCAACATATCTAACATATCCTTCACTTCTCAGTTTGAATCTCTGCTGCTGAACTGAGAGAAATGTATAGGTCATGAAATTTCTGAGCTATAGAGAGGCGATGAGAATGTCTGTGTAGCCAAATATTTAAGGTATTAGGCTAGGAAGAGAGAATCCCTATTTTCCTGTCTGCACTCCAAAATTATCTTCTGTTTTTGCTTTTCTTAGACACTTTAGCACTTTTTTAGCAGTTCTAGGTAAAATATAAAGGTGGTGTTTAGAACCAAATGTTTCCTCCACCTTAGTATCTAAACTGTGAAAACATCCTGTATCTCAGCCTGAGTCACCTACAGCTCTCCATACTTTGTTCTTCTGGTTCATACTCTCAGCTAGACAGTTCCAAAGTCCTTTGGCATGCTGAGTTGGATGGGATAATTTTGAGACAGGCAATTTTCTTTGTCCACTGTGTGGGAATTTATTATATTTGTTGGTGTGTTTGGTTACATTTGGGGAATCTGATCACTAAAAATTCAGCACTGAGGCAATCCGTCTATCTGGAAAGAGTCTGCCCTTTTTCTTGCTGGTTTCTGTAAATTATTTACACTGTACATTGGGGGCCTAAAATGCAGGACCATAGTAATTAATAATAATATTTACTAAATAATTAATAATAATCATCACTATTTATACAGCTGTAAAAATAGAAGTAGCAAATAATTCACAATTTAATAGGCAAATTACTATAGAATAAAGTTATGAGGGAAAAGGAAACAAAGTTTATTTAAGAACTTCTGCCTTTCAAGCAGATAACTTCAACAGAAAATGTTTTTTGATCACGTCAAGTATAAAATCATTTTCTTATTTTACCTCAAGTTCATTCTTTCAAAAGCTCTATTATATATTATTTTTGCTCAAGACACATTTGCTCTCTCAATATTTATATGAGTAAGGCTGTGATATTTATTCTTCACAGGCACATGTTAAGGTTGAAAATTTATTGGAGGCAGAGATGCTAACATCTCAATGCCAAAGCTCTATGTTAACCCAATTTTCCAGAGATTTAGTCAGTAATTAGTATTCTTCCATGTCAATAAATCATTTATATTTCCATTCTCAAACATAATTTCAGCCCAGAGAGAAACTGTAATAAATACTTATTATGCACATGATATATTACTAATGAAGAAGATGATAAATGACTAATGGGAAAAAAAAAAATATTGCAAAAGCCTTGCTGAAATATAGGTAATAAATTACTACTAGAATACCTAGAACACAATTTTCAGGTGATCAAACATTCTTATTAGATTTCATATGCCCTTCATGTGCACAGTGCTCATCCATTAAAATTCTATATGGGTTTCTTCCTGCTCCACTGAATCCAGCATGACTGTGGACACTGATATCTGTGGGAGCCACATCAAGCTGGGAATTGGTCAAGGAAGAAAGACATCTAACATGATTTGATGCATCAGCAGGTTGTCCCATTGTCCCACACAGTGTCAGGTCTGAAAAACTTCATTTCGGATCTGAAATAAAAGAAAATTGTCGAAGGAATATTTAGAAAAATCAGTCCTGGAAGAAAATGGGAGGAATGAAAATTCTGACTGGAAGTCAGCGTGCTTGTCAGGAAGCTGCTCCATGGAGGAGGCAAGAGCCAAGAGTGACGGTGTTGCCAGCAGGGCAGGGGCATAGGAAGACTTTGAGATGTTATGCTGTTCCTTCTTGGAGTTTTAATCACACGGTCATCAACCATACAATAACACTTCCAGCGTGAAAGACCAGATACTGAAGCAATTTCAAGAGGTCAGACAAGTGGAATCATCTCTCATGTATATAAAATACAAATTCAAATTTCTTGTCATTGTAAAAAGGGGAAATATTCCCAGTGAACATCTGTCAGAAAAAGTTTGACATTCAGCTCAATAATCTTGGATAGATGGAGAAAGACTCACATTTTAATGCAAAATCCTTAATCCAGCAAATTTAAAATCAAGGATTTTAACACTGACAGATGTTAGGCAAGGTCAAAACTTGGAGTAAAAACTCTGTATTCCCAGAAAGCTCAAGCAGATTTCCTTAATATTAAATCAAGTATATTCAATGCAAATCTTTACTCTTTTGAGAATATGTATATTCTACCAGACATTGGAAAGTAGATGTCAAAATTTCTTAATTAAAAGAGGATATTTTAGCATCATTATATACTGATTTTAGGCACTAAGAATGCCTACAACAGGATGCCAATTATTTCTTTCCAAATAACTTAAGTCAATGCTTGGATGAGGTTTAATTTCAAGGTCCTTCACATTCAAGCTCTAAATAATTCAATATTTTAGTGTTATCCATCAAAATGCTTTTTTAGACAATATACACGTTTTGGTCCTGCCCTCCAAGTCACTTGAGTTACTGAGTCAACACACAGGATGTTTTCTACTTGCAGAAAAATAAAAATACTTACATTAGTGAATACGTGACATTACCTCTTTTCTTGTTTAGAATTACTTTAATCAAATATTTTGTCATAAAAATCTCACTTGTGTATTATTCTATATTGGTTTTAAACAAAACCAAGTAATTCTATTCTTCCTATCCAATCTCACAAACCACCTAGTAGTTTTCCTTCTTTTAATATCTTGGACTTATGGTTTAGAATTAAAATGCTCATATTTCACTCTCTCTATTATCTTTTGGATGTAGCATTTACAGCTTATTAGCTAGGGATTCATTAAACCATATGGTGAAAAGTAATTTCACATCAGGTACAACTCAGTCAAATAATTAAACAGTTGCTCGGTTTTAAAAGCACTTTTCAGTCCCAATGAGACAGGTGAAGATAATGCTTACTTAAACATTTTTCTACTTAAATACACTTAAAATAGATTCATATCCTGATTTGTAGCAGCAACTCAAATCCAAATAGATGTGTGCCCAATGTCATTATCTTTTAATCAAACACAACATTGTACCAAATAATGAAGCAGGGCTCAGATCTCTCATTAAGGAAGAGCTCCTTTTCTTTTTCAAAATAATAATAGGAGTTTATCAGCTGCAATTTACCCTTTAATAGTTTCTGGCAAAACTCTTGTGTTCACATAAAAGCTTAGCAAAAGCATCTTAAAAATTGCAATTCAAATTGAGTTTGTCTTTTCAAGCCTTTTTATTGATGCAAAAAAGTCTAGCTGTGTTAAGTATAGGTTGTCAAATTTTGTCTTACTCCTACCTGAGTCTTAAGATGATAAACAATTTGCACTATATCCAACATATAATGCTGAAAATTCCCATGTTCTTACCTCTGAAGTGCTTTAAAATTAAATGATAACAAAAAAATGCACCCTCCTTTCCATTATCTGCTTTTATATTACAACAAAAGGGCTGATGTTTTTATTCTTATTTTCAAATATTTGCTGATTCACACAAAGAAAACCCCAGATAATTTCAGAATTTAAAATACTGTTTACAATTTTAAGAGGAGTGTAACTGTTTGGGAAAATCACCACTGTAGAGATGTCAAAGAATTACTTACATTACAACTGAAAGTATAACCTTCTAATTTTTTAAGATTTCTATACAAGAGATTTTAGATCCAGTATGTAAATATATGTTTGTCTATACTTGCGAAAAGAAGATCAATGCCTTAGCCTTATTTTTAAACACAAGACCAAACTGAGTAGAACTAAACTTTTTTTAATGAAAACATACTCAATAAATCATGAACTTTAAAAGTTGCAGAAAAGTATTATCTACACATTCAGAAGTTGTTTTATCTTCCTCTTATTAGTCCTATTAACATTCATTTACTAGTACTCTTAGTATTAGTAGGTTTATTGAATTTTTTTTTTAAAAAAGGAAAAATAATTTAAAGCTATGTAGCTGTTCTATATAACCAAAATAACACAGATGCAAACTATTTAATACTTCCACCACTTGACCTTGAATAGAGATTCTCAAATAATTTCGAATTTGCTTGTTCTCCAGGTATGGATCCTCTCTATTCAGAATACGTGGCTATGCTAATCCTTTAGTCATGGCAGCAGCAGGCCCCATGGAGATGGGGGCATCTGTATATGACTGAGATTCTACTGCACGGTAGATTCTACTGCACTGCTGCTGTGAGGAAATTTTATACACAATTCACATTTTTCTACTTAATTTTACTTATGCAGATGAAAATATGTACATTTTGATAGGTATATTTGTAACTATAAAATTATTTCATCTTTGAAGAGAGTACCTGGCACAAGTTTTTTGCAAATATTTTCCTCTGTCAGCTTTCTAGAGCTCTATCAGCCATGATACAGAAGATAAAGATGAATTTACAAGCAACTCAAGTAATTTACATCTTTACAATTTAAATCTTCTGGTCAATAGCCACTTGAAGCAGCACACAGGCCAAGCTTTGAAACAAAACATCTGAGATAAATGCATTTAGGACAGAGGAAGTTGAACCAGAAACTTCTACTGAGTAAACAATGTCTTTTCTACATAATCTCTGTAAAGACTGATGTTTAGGAGCCTTCTCCCTCATTAATACATTCATTTCCCTCTAAAATAAATGAGGAATATGATGCTATCTGGATGGCAAGTGTATTTGTGGTCCAGACAAGAAACCAGGAAATGTTAGTAGGTAGTTTGCCTTCAGCTTTCTAGAGACAACCAAGCAAAAAGCATTTAGCAAAGGAGTAGGCGTTAAAACTTTATCTTGTGGGGATTATGGACACCACTCAAAACAATAGCTTTATCCATCCCTCTGGGAATCAGCAGAACAAAGCTAAACCTTTCTTTCAGAGTACAACCAGCACCAAGTACCTGGGAAATTTATATCAAGATGTAGTTTCTTATCTGATTCTTGGCTTACTGGAACTGAATGTAACCTTTGCCTCCAGAAATGCCCTTCCCAGACAGACAGAGAAAAAAAATCCTGTCTCCTCTGTAATGGGGAACAGAAAGACAGCATCCTTCTGTTACAGATGGGAAAAAAGATTATATCATGAGAGAAACATAAGGAAAGCAAATCCTTTGGGATATTGATAATACACTTAACTACGTCCTAGATTTTGGGTCTATCTTGGAACTGTACTCGCATTTGGCGTTAAAGATGACACCCTAAAGTGTAGCTTAAATACAAATGATGAGGGCTATTTATGAACCTTGTAGATGTGTGTGTGTTATCTTCATTCTGAGCACACCAAGGATTAGGCCATTTAAAGGAATTTGGCCTGGAAATACCTAGTTCTGGGCCTTGACTTGGCTTAAGAGTAATGCGAAGTACACCGGGTTCGATGAAGATCTCACTGGCTCAAAAGTTGATAAATATTGGGACATAAATCTCAGCACTTCAAAATTTAAAAAAAACAGCAAAGCTCCTATGTATCAGCAGAATTAAGATATTGAATATATCTTAATATAGAATTTGGATATGAGCAGAATTAAGCAGTATCCATCACAAAAACTTCAGAATTGTAGTTTTGGGCATTTAATGTCTAAATTTTGCCTAGTATGAAATAACCCTTCTATATCCTATTTCTGTCTGATCCATGGTCTTTAAATAAACTTCATATCTAATTTTATAAGAGCATATAAAGTTTCACTGCAAAGTTTTTAGAAACCAGGTCTCAATGAATCCTGTTTATCATTCCTTCTGCATTGACACTATCCTTGGCAAATGGCCTCAGTCAGTGATGCAGAGAAGTTCACTTTAGTATTCAGCTAATGTACTGTTGGGACCCCTAATGACTCATGCTATTATAAAATCGACTGAGATCACCTAAAGAAAAGAAATAAGATCATTACAAAACCCTCAGTATTCTCTGAGTCTTGTAATGTTTGTGCTCTGAAGGCAGAATTCCCCATTAGGTACTCTGAAATGTCTAATGAAAGCTGTTGTAGCAATTTTGATGATATTTGCAATTGAGGAGTCTGTAGCTGTTCTAATTGTTCCACCTGTTTGGAAAAGAGAGGAAGGGCAAAAAAAAAAGGTCAGAATGAAATTAACAGATAAGCAAAAATTAGAGATGAAGATGCTACATTTAGCTCAGTCAGAATTACAGAGTATTTCTAGGTCAGGGTTAATAGCAAGTGTCTCAGGTCTCTACCCAGAAACTGCTGAAGATTATGGATTAGTTTTACTGGTATATTTTAATAGATTGGAACAGCAAGGATTGGTAATATTTATCTCAAAGACAAGCATTTTCTTATTTCTAGTTAATGTAAAGCTAACTTGACATATTGTCACAGTTTTAATGAAACTTAAGGTTTGATATTCAGAAAGAGGAATCAGAGAAACAAGTATCACAGAACACATTTTCTAAAAGGAAATGGTTTATATTGGTGACATTTATTTACATCATGAGTGAGGATTTCCTCTACTTTACACATAACTCTTGGTTTTCTAGATATTTAATTTTGTTGTTTTTTCCAGTTGAATCACATGCAACAGTGAATGCTCTTTATCCAAACCCTGCAGCAATGATTGAAAGCCTGCACTAAACATGTCTTATGGAGAAAACACCCAGGCAATTCCAATGTATGATGGCTAGTGAACATACAAAAAGTTGCTCAAGTAAATAAAGCCATCTACTGAACACCATCAACAGCAACTTTTCTCAGGAGAGAAGAACAGAAAGTTACGATTAGTTGAAAAGTTAGACAGGTGTGGCCAGTTGGAATATTACAAAACATAAATTAAAATCTAAATTTATATGGTAGCAGACAACTATTTCTATAAACAAGTAATAGTGATGAGGGCTCAGCTGTCAACACACACTGTACTTGATCCTTGGGTTGGGGCTAGTTTCTGCTTTCAGCCCTGTGTTGGTATCTTGTACTAAACTTTTATTCCGATATTACTCAGAGTCAGAAAGTTGCTCAATACAAATAAGCATAAAAGCACATTATGTAACATATATTGCAGTTCAAAGACAAAGAAGGAGGAAGAACATATAAAAGCATGGAAGAAATCCCTCCCATCTAAGGCACGGAAGGAAAGAAAGAGCAGGGATACTTGTAAAGTATTTGAATAGGATTTCCTTCTACAAATAAAGACCTTTCCTTACCAAAACACTTCTGCAAATGCAGCATGAAGAAATCAAATTTTGAAAAGTCAGATATGATGGAAGTATACAATAGATGACGTAAAATTGCTGCATAACAAATAAATAAATCCTTGTTATCTTTTGCATTTTAAATATTTTCACATTTTCCTGGTCAGTATACTTAATTGTTTTATTTTTACACAATTCATAATATATATTTCAATTTGTTTTAGTTTAACACTAAATAAAATTACTACAGTGTTTCCCTAATTTAATCTTCTTGTCTGACACAATATATAAAATTTAATTTACCTCTATAACTAATGCTTGGTAAGAAAATTTGTTCATTGAGTTATACCTTTCAACATTTTTCTTGCGGGTAATGGAATATATCAAAATAAATTATATGTCACTCAAGCATTTTATGGCATGCTGTCAGCAAATGTCCAAGGAAACACAAACCTAAAGCATTAAAAGTGAAACCATTAACTTGCAGACAAATCATAGAAACTTCTCATTTAAAAAATGATTTGTAGAGGTCTAATGAACTGTTAGGGATAAGAAGTGAAAATTACCACATATTAGAGTCTTCCTCATCTCTAAAATAAATGCAACCTTATTTCAGTTGGACACAAAAATAAATTCCACTAGTCCCATTTACACTTTTAAATCAGAGAAAGAGTAACTATAACAATGCATGAGCAAACACCTTCTTTCACCTTCATCGCCTAGGGAAAAATATGAATATATTTCCCTCACTCAAATAAAAGCCATGCCTGAACTGAGATTAAAATTAGAAAATTATTCCTGAACACATAAATATGACAGTACTGTACTTAATTTCTGATGACTATAACTGTCATGCTTGAATTGGCTTTTCATTCTCTAAAATAGGCTTCTTTATGTATCACACTGCATTACTGAATACTGTTAATCTTCAGTATGTTTAATATACTAGGCAAAAAAAAAATCTTGTGGGTTTTACTGCAAGAAAGTATATTTGAGACACTCATTTGAGACTGACTTTGCCAGTTATGGGAAGATAAAAAAACACAAACAAACCAAGCCACCACAAAACCCAGAATTTTTGTGGAAATTTCAACCATGTCTCCCAACAAAGGAACTCCCTTATAAAATATACGTTAGATTCTTCCATTCATAAACACTTAAGAAGGAGATAAATTAAATTCTGTTGTTTTGTGGGCTTTTTGTTGTTATTGGTTTGGGGGCTCTTTTTCTCTGGCTGTACTACATATTTTGCCCACTCTCTTTACCCCTCCAATGAGTAAGAGATTGTACAATGGATTTTGACAGGAGACTACGAGCTACCTTTTGTTAATGGCATGCAGTATGAGAAAACAACAGCCTCAATATCATTTCTTCAATATTAGAATAATTTTGAACTTAAAGGATTTCTATCTTCCCTTATGGGTCTAGTTAGAATGAACTTACTCCATTTTCCAAAAGCAACGTGTATTCAGCATATATAGCAGGAAGAGTGTGAGTGGAGGTTGCACACACTCTCAACAACTCTAGTGACCAAATCTTTGGAGTGTCTGAAATATGCAATCAGGCTTTTTCTTAGAAATTAGGAGCATCAGAGAAGTCATGCCACTACTGGGAAAAGGAATATGAAATGTTATTTGAGAATTATGTAGCTACCAATGTACTATTACCACCTCTACCCCCCAAAAAATCACATTTTTTTCTTAAGTAAATACTGTCAGTGTCTTTTCTATCTCTTCCTCTGCCACTCAAAGGTTTGTTCATTTTGGCATTTCTGTGGATTGAGAGTTTTTGAGAGCAAAGGAAAAACTCATGCAACAAGTTGAAAGGTTTATTGAGAGCAAAGAGGATGGCTTCATTTTTTCTCTAATATCAAACTTAGCATTTCAGGTAAAGTAAGAAATCTATAGATTTCCTCTAACTTCAGATTTTATTCTGAAGCCTTGTTTTCAGATCTTGAGGAAAAGAACAGAAAATTTAACATAAATAGAGCAAAGATTTCACAAACCAGTTCACTTGCAGAGATTTAGTCCTCACTTTTTAAGAAGTATTAACAAAAGAAGAGAAACCAAAACAACAGAATGACAGGTGGTTTTTAAATTTCTGTTTTTATTGTCAGTCAGGCAAAGGAATTCTCAGCACATATCTAACACAGACTATTGAAACTTCATTTAAAAAAAAAAAACCAAACAAAAAAACAAGTCACTGAGTTATGCTCTCTCTACTACAATATCCAGGCAAGACTTTCTTCTACTGTACTCAGAATTACTATGCAGTTGATAGTCTTGGCATGTTCATAGCTACCATCTGACACCACATTTTTTCAAAATCCTCAGAAGGTTACTCCATCTCATCATATGGGGGCGGGAACTACAGTGATACTACTGAAACACTATTGCTACACGGCTGAAGATTCTGCAGCACCAGCAAACTTACCTTACCACAAAACCCCACTACACTTGCTACTAAAATTAATGGACTACCAGAAGAAAATAATGGAGGGATGGGAGGTGCTGTCAGTAAATCCAAAATTCTTATGAGCAAATCCAAAATTCAGGGATAATTTCATTATGACAATGGATAATTTCAATTCCTAAAACACTTGGAGAAGGTTAGCTTTGGAACAGTACCATAATCTGAAGAAGACATAGTACATTCCTTTTACCTTTCAGCTTAACATGCTTCCTTTTCTAAGTTCAGGTCTAGTGACAGACTCTTCCTAGCTATACTCAATCAAAAAGGCACTGCTGTGGAATTAGAGCTGTTCCTACTAACCTAAATGCATACAAAGGTATGTGAGAAAATTTTTGAAATATGCTATATGAAAAACAGTTACAATAGCCAATATATTGTATAAATTATTCATCGAGTTTTGCAGACTTTCTAACCTGGCCTAGGTCTGTAATGCATCAAAAGTAGTAAAGCTAAAATTATTATTTAAAAAGGAAAAAAGGATTAAAAAAAAGAGGCAGTTAAACTCTTCAGCTGATTTTTAACGATTTAGTTGCTCTGCAACCTCCACAGTTTTCAGTGTTGCACAACTAGGGAAACAGAGTGCACGCAGAACTGACCTAAGTCACAACAATGCTGGGGTTCAGGGGCCCAATATCGGTTAGGTGAGACATAAGGCATGTCTGCTGTCACTTCTGCAGCATCCCAAGGACAGCACATTTCATGCAGGGAGAGAGATTTGCTACGAGTGCTGTAGCCCAGGAGGATCTGAGAAATGTGCATTGCAAAAAATCAAGAGAAGAGAGAGTGAAAGCACATCATTTATAAAACAGCTTGACTGAGCAAGTAAGTCTGATTTACCTGCACCGTGCCACTGTTGTCACGACGGCTCCGCAGGGAGCACATTCATTTGTCATTTCCACCATACTGTATCTCAAGACATACAAGTATTACATTGAATGCATCCCTCAGCAGCTGGCTCGCAGCCTGCTTTCTGGCACATCTCAAATCCATAGATAAATGCTCCGGAGCAGCACGCTGCTCTTCATCACCCTATTTCTAACCTCTTGTAAAAGCATCTGCAAGCAGGCTTTATTTCGCCGGCTCAAGGTTTTACCAGGTCACTCTCCGTTACAGATATTTGCGTTTGAAATAGGTGAGAGTGCTCCTGGTGGGGCTCCAAGGCCTGCGGGACCCTGCCAGAGCCAGGGTACTGCCAGAGGGGCACGACCCGGAGCGGCTCAGGGTGGCATAGGCAGAGGGAGAGGAGGAGCGGGGTAGGGTGTTGTAGCCAGAGCGGGACAAGGTGTAGGAGGAGCGGTTCAAGGAGCTGTACGGAGGGCGTGTGAGTGTGCCGTAGGTGGCACGGGTCGAGGAGAGGCCCGAGCGCTCCTCAGGGCTCCACAGCGATCGGGAGGTGGGAGCCCACGTGGAGCCCAAGCGAGTGGTGGTGTCATAGGAAGGGCTCCACTGAGAACCGCACAATGAGCGAGAGCCAGAGGTGCCCACAAGCTGGGACACGGAGCGAGAGATGGGGGGGGCACAGAGGGAGCGGGCTGTGGCGCCTGCCAGGGGCCGCGGGGATGGCGAGCACGGGAGGCAGGCAGCAGCTGGTGAGTCCAAGGGCTGGGCAGCAGGAGAGCTGGCAGGGCGGGCCCCCACGGCCACCAGCGAGGCGGAGGTGGGCGAGCACAGGGAATGAGCTGCGGGGGGCCCTACTGGGCGGGGGGCTGGAGAGCACAGCGAGTGGGATGCCGGGGGTCCCACGGGACGGGGTGCTGGGGAGCACAGGGAGTGGGATGCAGAGGCACTGCCCACCTGCAGCACTGTTGGGGTGCTGCTACGGTCAGCAGCACGGGGCACCGGGGAAGCCACAGGGGAGCACATGCCGTGGGCTACCGCGGCACTCAGGGGCTGGGAGGACACGGTGGCCACAGGGCCACAGGGAGGCTGGGTGGTGGGAGAGGGAGTGGAGCCGCAAACGATATGTGAGATGGAGGCACCAGGCACTGAAACGGGAGTTGGAGGTTGCATGGGATTACCAATGGTGTGGACTACTGGAGAGCACATGGAGTAGGACGGCGGAGCAGACATAGGGACTGCCTGGGTTGCACCATTGGGACTGGGGCCACCCATGAAGTGGGTCAGCAACGCACTCACCGCATTATTCGCGGGGACGGAGACAGAATAGGACATCGGGGCCCCTGCACCTCCAGAGGGGTGTGTGGGAGCAGGACCTGTCTCAAACACCACATGAGGCATAGCGGTGCAAACAGGGTTGGGTGCTGGGGCTGGCATGGAGCTGTACATGGATGGAGGCATTGGAGCACATGTAGCAGGAGGTACAGTCTCACATATGACACGGAAGCCAGGATCGCCTCCCATCTCAAAACCAGGATTGATGCTTGGATTGAAGCCTTGGTTGCAGATGGTGTTGCATAAAGGATGGCCTGCGGGGAGGTACACGAAATCATACACTGGCTGCCCCCCTGCACTGCAGTTTGGGTTGCACACTGGGATACATATATATTCACACATGGAGTTGAACGCGGGGTCTGCCACGGGGACAGGCCCAGAGCCATTTGTGGGGACAGAGCCGTTCTCACACACTGGGAGTGACCCGTTCTGGCTGATGGGCAGGACACTGTTCTGGCCCGCGGAGCAACACACTTCAGCTTTGGCACATCCCTTGCAGTAGGCAAACTTGTGGCACCCAAGGTTGGCCAGGAGTCGGTGGCTGCCAAACCTGTAAGGTGTGAACTCCACGATGGTCCGTGCCTGTTGGTTGGATGCCAGCGTTCCCAAACTGGAGCAAGACAAAAGAATTAGGACCCTAATCCTTAGCACTCAGAGACCTAAGCACTATGAGATGTGCCCACAAAATTAGGTTTGATTTGTTATGACATATTTTAGAAACAAACTGTTGTGACAACTTTGTTATTCTTGTCTTCTCCCAAAAAACCCATAATTCTCTGTTGTGAAAAAAACGGTAAAAACTTTTGTCCCAAGAGAAGACTCCCACAGTCAATTCTGTAATCGGAATTGGAAAATCATTTCTGGTACTGACTTGAATTCTTAAAAAGTATAGCACTCTTCTGCCTCAAAGGTGTATTTATTGCTTACCATTTCCAGCAGTTCGACAGGGCAGCTTTGTGGAATCCAGATCATTACTATTCAGTGAGAACAATTCTTGCCCTCAAAACTAGTCATACTTTTGTCAGTTCTCCTTGTCATGAAGAGAAGCAATGCATATTAATGAACAGCTACTTTTCCTAGAATGTTACAGCACCCTGAAAGTTTCCATTTTCCTGTGATTAAGGTGTTATGAGCTTAGAATGCATAGTGCTATTTCTCACTGTCGTTCTCTAATTGTTCCTATATGTAGCTAGTGCAAGTTCATGAACATTTAAAGAATTTTATTATAAACTCAATAGGATTATAAGGGATGGGGGACTCACCCAGCACTTCTTGTAAAGACAAGTGTGCACCCACTTAAATTAAGTCTTGAGAAAAATGGAGCAATAGCATTCCTTGGCAGCTTTAAATGATCATCATTTTCAATAGGACTGAGGTTTTTAATGGAGCCTCAAAGTAATAAGAGGCAAAACAACCTGTTCATGTGCTAAATGCCAAAAATATCAAAACCATTGTCTCTCTCAAAACCTGTTCTGAAATTGCACACTTTTGTTCAACCCCCAATATATCCCCATTTCAAGAATTGATGAACTTACTCAATGGTCATTGGCTCTTTGAATAAACCACATCCTTCTAATGTCATTACACAATTCTTCATATCTTCCTGGAGAGGATTACAGAAGGAGATCTCTGCAGTACATGGTACTTTCAGTCTGGGTTGGCTCAGTAGCTAGTTAAAAAAGAAACAAACACACTTTATGCTTTTTAATCCTTACAAAATTGACAATGAAGTAAATAAATACAAGGGAAAAGAAAATTAAAATTATTGTTAATATACATTTCTTTGTGACTTGCTTCTGTGATCTCTATACATTACTAAGTCAACTATTTCAATTTAAAAATCACATCAATGTTGCTAAATTTAAAAAATGGCAATAAGATAAAAGAAAAATGTAAAGCATTTCGAGTTTATTGGCATTGTACTTAGGAAGCGGCCAGTAAGAGTTCCCAGGTCTCTTCCTTAGATCCTAAATTCTATAATTAAGGTTTCTTACCTTTACAATAACAGGTGGTCTGTTGACCACAATATCCCTGCTCACCATCAGAACTTCTCCACACTCTGGGTCTGAGAGAGCAACTACTTTCATAATGTTGTGATCATAGAGATAAGGTCCATATTGATTGTATGATATACACAGTGGAATTTTTTTCACTGTAAAACAAATAATTTATTTTTTTCTGATTTTTTATTAATATTCCCATCTTCCTTCCTCCTAAAGTTTAACTCACACTTACAATGACTTAATTAAATATTAAGTTATCATGGCATCTTTGAAAATAGACAGATTTTTCCTCATTTAGGGTGATATATTGCTATCTTCAGCAATCAGTTTCACAGTTTTCAATTCACCTATCAGTGAATTTGCAAGGTTAGTTGATGATTATGATGATGATGATCATTATTAAGCAAAATTTGGAATCTTTCCTTCCAGTGCAATTCTTAAAGAAATAATAACAAATAGTAGCAAATTAAAGCCTCATAAAATAGAATTTTAATATCAGTATTAAATCTTGTCTTATAATGATGTGGTTTATCTAAAGGGATCCTGTTTCTTCCAGAAAAAGACATTAACCATGGAAAAGGTATTTATGTTCTGCTACAGATTTGCACTTCCCAGCCTGTGGTATGTCTAGGTGCTCTAAGCAAGTGTTTTACACTGGCTGATATCTTCTGGACAAAAAAAACCCTGATCTGATAGACAATTGCAGCTTTTTTTTGTATTGAGTATAGAGTCCAGAATTGAATTTTTAGAGAAAAATTTTTTAAAGTATCATAAGAATCTCTAAACCTTGAGAAATTAGGAAAAGACTACAATTTACCCATCACCATATATGTAGTATTGACACCATGGTGATTTTTGAGTGATCACCCTAAAGGGAATTCAGCTGTCGATATTTAACACTATACACATTTCACTTCCCACCACTATTAGGAAGTCTCCACAAATCCTAAAAACCAACTATCTCCTAAAAAGAACAGGATATTAAACAATTTCACTCTCTTACCTTCCCTTGGACCCAATGTGACATTCACACTGTCTTTCCAAAATTGATCCATTGGGCAACCACTGTACGTTATAATTTGTGCGCACAAATTAAACTTCAGGGTTTTGTTCTCATTACGCAAATTTTCCAGCACCCAGTTCAGCTGGACATCTTCACCATACATTGGGCAGTTAGCCATCTTCAACCTCATGTTAATTCCGGAGTCGCTCAGAAATGGGTTTTTCAGAGATGATAACTCTCTGTCGATGTGGCAGTTGGAAGCATTGCAATACCCTGGGTGTATTCTTCTGTAAGCTCGGTAATAGGCTTCTTTGTTTTTCACAGAACCTGTTGAAGAAGATATATGATAATGAATCTGCTGGAGGCACAAGAACCCTATTATTATTCTACCGAAATAATAAAGATAATTAAATTTATTGCTTCTTCTTCCTGGAACTCAAAGTAACAGGTTGTTGTAGAACAAATGCACCAGATAATGAAATATGAGATACAGCAGACTGAATGCACAGAAAAAAATAAATACCTCAGAAAAAAAAAAAAGTTAAACCCCTTATTTTACTTTCAAGTAGTTAAATATAAAAATGGTCATGTAAATCTCAAAATATATAGTTAGTACAAAACTCAAAACACAACTCTTTAAAAGGATAAGAGTGAATATGAGATGCTACTATATTTTGTATATTTTGCTACTCAAAAGATACAAAATGCTACTAAAACAAAGAAATTATTGTCTTCCAACCAACCAACCTAAAATAAATCCAAAAAATTCACAGAGCTTGCAAATGTACCATCACTTGTGATCTACTGTTTATTCCTTTATGCAATTTCGCTGGTTGAACTCCTCCCTGAAAATCAGTAATCCATGGCCCAAAGTAAGAACAGGAGAATATGCTAATAATACAGGAATTTTAAAAGTAGGCATATTTTCTGACAGACCTAGTACAAGAAGCACAAAGTAAGGTGTAAATACTAGGTTTAGAAGATTTTGTGGGGTTTTTTTAGATTATCTCTAACAATAATATATTATTATATTTATTAAGATATTATTTCAATAATATCTTAAACCGCTTTAAAGGTGCAACCAAAACATATAAATACAAACAGTATTATTTAAAGGGCTGGGATACATGTCCTGTGAGGAGCAGCCAAGAACTTTGCTTTGTCTAGTTTGGAGAAAAGGAGGTTGAGCAGTGACCTCATTGTTCTTCCTAGCTTCTTGAGAAGAGAAGGGAAGGTGCTGAGCTCTTTCTCCTGGTGTCCAGTGATAGGAAGGATGGGAATAGTTCACAGCTATGTCAAAGAAGGTTTAGACTAGACATTAGGAATTATTTCTCTATTGTGGGGCTGATCAAACACTAGAACAGGCTTCCTATAGAGCTGGTTGATGGGCCATGGTTGTCAGTGCCTTAAAAAGAGCTTTTTAATAGTATGTTTCCACGTTCACTCACTCTTGACATGTGAGGCTGTTGGACGAGATGGTCATTGCAGGTCCTTTCATCTGAAATATCCAATCCTATCCTATTCTATCCATATCAGTATGTGCTTTGTTTGAATCATCCAAATATGTTTAGAAGTTTTAAAATCAAGATCTTTGAAGAGAGAATAATCTGCCTCCTTCTCAAAAATAAAAAGACAATTTCAGATTATTTTGCACTTTCAAACATAGGAGAGATTACTTTGAAACGTTTAAATGATTAGCCTGTAAAATTTCCTCTAATCCATTTAATATGTTTTCATCATACCTAGTTCATACTTGTAAGCTCCAGTGATATCTTCAAACTGCTCACTGCCAACACTCTTGGTGACTAGACGTTGTCCACATGGCCACGTGTCACAGAAAAATTTTGTTCTTTTGGCATTGTTTTGGGAAAGCCAGCCAACATAGTTTGAATTTACTCGAGAAAACATATGATGACCATCATAATCCAAGTCCAGTTCCCCTTCCCTGATGCTTCGAACCCATGTAGGACCACTGCAAGCTGAACCTAAACAGGAGGACAAAAATGTTATGACACATCGTAACCTGAGTAGTAGGGAAACTCAGCAACATAATCTGAGGAAAATAATTCCAGATATGATAAAGTTACCTCTGCCTGTTTCCAGAGGTGTTGGATCCAGACACTGCCAGTCACCACAACACTGATTTATGTCTCTGCGAGCCATCCAAGATTCATTCCAGCAATGGTATCGCCTGTAGAGTGAAGGAATACACAATTAAAGGTGGCCCTTGGATTACCAAATTTAACATCTATGACAGAGAAAAACCATGTCAGCGATAATTTTTTAGTAAACTGAAGATTTTGTATGTTTTAACACTGTTAATGATGTTTGTGACAGAAGAGGTTTTGTTCGCTTTATATCACTCAGACTGGAAATTTGTTCCAGAACCCCACAGACCTGATTGCAAAACATGTTTCTTTTAGATGATAATATACCAACACAGTTCATTTTTTTTAAAGTTTAACAGGAATTGAAAGGTTTATAAGAATGAAGCAATCCATTACAAGGAACATCAGGAGGACAACATAGATTTCAATCAAATGATTATGATTGAAAATAAAAGTCTAAATTAAAATAAATAATGATAAATTTTTCCCTAGCATTTCACGGTCTACTTTACACTTTTACAGCTACTAAGTTTGATGGCCTTATGTTTTTCAGCTGAGAAAGATAAGCAGGCAGCATATATTCTCACAAAAGGTTTTGCTTTTTTCTTTTTTGAAAATTTGCATTGAGTAGACTACCTCTTTAGTAATTTCATTGTTTTCAAATGCATTATTAGGAACCTGAAGAGCATTACCCCACTAAAGAAAGAGATATACAAAAGAGAGACAGTGATCTGCTAAATTTATACCAGTTTTCTTATTATGTAACTTTTTAAGAGGGCAAAAGAGATTTATATTTTTCTTATTTACCATAGCTTGTCTTTGCCACACAGGTTTTTACCACTAGAATCAAATATCTCATTGATACCAAGGGGATTCTCAACGGAGCAAGGAAAACAGAAGCTTGTGACAACACGGCTTGGAATTCCCAAACACCTCATCACTGTAAGAAAAAATATGAATGAATTGTTACAAATCGCAATTAATCAAGCAAATCCTTCACTTATTTTATAAATAATTATCTTATATTCTAATTTGCTGTTATAGAAACACAATGGATAGGATGCAATATTTGGGAAGCAGTATTTTCAAAATTCTTTTTAGTTCTTTGAAAGCAGTTTGAAAATAAGCCTAACAGAAAGAATTGGTTTTTTACTCTTCCATCTTAAAACAAAACCAAATAAACAACCACAAAACCAGATTTTTTAAGTTCAGAAATCATTAACCTGATTCTGCATTAATAAAACACAATTCTTTTTTAAATAAATGGTGTGGTACATATAGATTCATCTACAGGATTTCAAATTAACTTTCTTCATTCAATGTAGAAGCAGATTCAGTTGATAAATGGTATAAAGTTGGATCTCAGATCTCCTGTCTGTAGAGTTTAGTACACCGTTATCTAATCTTTTGCATTAAAAGGAGAATGTAGCCTAATGTTTTTGTGTTTTGGAGGAGACATTATTAGAGATCTTCCTGTTCATAACTTAGTGTTTTTTCTCACCCTTCAAACATCACCCGAAGCATAAATTTTGGCTCCACAATGGGTTTGTACTAGATGACCTTTAAAGGTCCCTTCCAGCTCCAACTATTCTGTGATTCAGTGATCCTGCACTTGCTCTGTGATTTAATAAACATTTCAATATTGATAACTGCATAATATAAAGGTCTCAGAGAAGATGGAACTACTGTTTTTACTCTTCAGCCTGTATGGGAAAGCGAAAGGTTTATGATAAACACTATATCAGGAGCATGAAAAAAATTCTCAATTTCTTTTCTAGTAAAATGCTTATGAGTGAAATTCTTCAAGTAGTTTTATCATACCTGTGCACATTACTGAAGCGAGAGATCCACAGTACCCATATCTGACTGGCCTGCACCTGCTACTGTACCACTGCTGGAGAATAGGGACACTTCCATTCCAGGAAAATGGCTTTGTTCCTTTCAGGTAGTCATTGTTTTCTGGAATCTTCATGATACTGTTAGTGGTATGGCTGCTTATCTACAAAGAGGAAAGAAAAACAACCTTTTCAAATAGCCTACCATGTCTTCATGTTCTAAGCATGTTTCAAAATCATCGGAGATGAGCGTTACCAGTTTAATTTTCCTGTGAATCTGAGCACAGGAAGGATTTTTCCTGCTCTCCTGCTGTGTTAGATTACTCTGCAGTTTGTTCTTCTACGATATAATGAAGTGTGACCTGATCCATTCAGAGGTCCCACAGCCCCACAGATCTTACCATGTGATTCACCACCATGCTGACATGCACAGGGTCATTGCGCCAGCAGTGGTCACGGTCAGAGCCATGGTGGTAACTCGCACCCATATCTAAGATCTTCAAGCAGATATCCAGAATCCCATCTTCAAACTGAGGAAAAAGAGAGTAACATAGGCATCATGGTATGCTGATACAGATAAAGTACCTTTCTTATCAATAATCCAGGTTTTTTTCTCTTATATAAACTGCCCTCTCTCCTCTCCTCTCCTTTTTTTTTCCTTTTTTTTTCTTTTTTTTTTCTTTTGTTAAATCAACCACAGCTTCTAGTGGTTTGCATGGTGTTGCCTATCTGCCTGAAGGAAAACCAAAAGTAAAACCATGTCATTTTTACTTATGTTTGACCAATGAAATAATTTTCCTTCAGAACCTTGATATTTGTTTCCCAGAACATTCTGTAATTTCCCTCATTTTACTAGATAAAATTTTGTTCCACTTATTTTGGCTACAGTGAAATTCTCAGACATTTTGGTTTGTGTATGCACAGTCTGGGCTGATCCTAAAAACTTTTGCACCACAAACAGAGCATAGATTTAAAAAAAAAAAACCAGACAACACTTCATTCATCAGTATATGGATGACATCTATTGCTCAACAAGTGTTAAAAAAATACCTGTCCAAAGTGCCATGGTCGAGAGGTTATGTGCTTGTGAACTCCTTCATACAGTATTCCATGTTCATTCAGAACATATTCTTCTCTATGGGCCTGATTGTCCAAATATACAGGGTCATCTGGAAAAGATGAAGAGCTTTCATTCAGACAAAATGTACTTTTCTAGTACTTCTGTGTTTCTGCATGACTGGATCCCTCCTTCCTTTCCTATCAGTTTTTGATTTATACTTTTGAGCATGTTGAAGATTGTGGGCTCTTTAAGCACAGACAATTCATTCCTACTCACAGTTAGATAATATTTTTATTAAGTCTCTGCCTGCTGTAGAACACATGAATGGAAGAGCTTGCAATTTATCTTCACACTAAGCTGTTCTACAAGTCAAACACTCAGCACATAGAGTTGTATATCTGATTTAGATCAAATCAGCACAGACAATGTGAATATTTGTCACGTAATGGTTTTGGTGAGGTCCTACAGACTCTGGAATTTCTTGGTACCAGAGCCAGATCTACAGAATTTAATTTGTATTTGCATTATATTATTTTATGATGATAACACAGTATTCACAGAATTACAAAATGGTTGAGATTGGAAGGGGCCTCTGGAGGGAATCCGGTCCAACCTCCAGCCAGTTTCCCAGGCCACATCCAGATGGCTTTTGAATATCTCCAAGGATGGAGACTCCACAACCTCTCTGGGCAACCTGTGCTAGTGCTCAGTCACTTTCACAGCAAAAATGTGCTTCTTGCTGAACAGAGGAAACTTCCCAATGCTTTCTATCCTGTCAAGACACTGGAAAAGCTGCGGGAAAAAATTACACCTCACCCCTACTACCACTAAGAAAAATAACGAAATTAAATCTCTCCTTGATTCTCACTGTTTCTGTTACTACATCCTTTATACACCAGCTAAATAATAAATATCTTCAACAGCTTTACTTATCACCAGCTATTTTTTGTAAAACAATCTGATTGTCAGTGGAGTTCTTACCTGCACACCAAGGGTTAAAAAGGACATAAAAATCTCCAAGACACCGCTGATATGTGTGACCACAGGATGTGATCTGCATATTGAGAATATAGCGGCCAATGCAGACACTGGAGGGAGGAAACACGCTGATACTGATGCATTTTGGCTGATGAACTTTGTAGGAAGCACTCCAGCAGGTTTGATCCAGACATCTGCCCATTGGGAAGGTGCATTTTGTCTCATTTGATTCACAGGGTCTGAGGCCTTTTCAGGAAAATAAAAACCACTTCCATCAGACTACTAAGCAAAGCACATGTAAAAGGCTAGTAATTTGCTTAGGCATCATTTGCAAGGCGAAGCTCCCAAGGGTGGATTTCTTTTCACTTGTCACTTCTCTAGCAGAGTGAGAAAACTTTACATATTAGAAGAACTGCCTGATTTAGGGAAAGGTAGTCTCTTCACACAGAACACGAGTAGGTTATGGGAATACGAAGACTATGAAAGAAGTCTTCTGAAGACTATGGGGAATATTATTAACCAGCAAAGGACTAGGAAAGACTACAGAGTGTTTGAGAGTGACTACCTGTTTCCACAGTGAAAGCAGCCTGGTCCACGGAGTCATCCCATTCCCGATTTTGGAAACGAGCGTAAAAGCTAAAGGCTTGCCCTCTCCTTATGATCTGTCTGTCAGTTCCGAAGAAATGGGTATTGTGTATTTGACAGTTGGAAGGACAGTTCAAGTCCACTTCTCCCAGCTCAATAACTGTGGGACAGAGAAAGGAACACAAAGAACAAGCCCCATATAATTAGGATCCCAGCTTTGACTGTGGCTAAGATTAGGTGAAAGAGGAGACAATGATGAAACACAGAGATAATTTTCAAAATTCATTCAAGACTTTGTTCAAAATTCAGCAAGACTGAAATTGAGACATACATCCGTAAAAGTTCCTTTACAAGCTCACCACTTTCCTAGCTTGCAGATGGAAACTTGTCTAACTCCTTGATTTTTAAAGCTGTGCTACAAGTTTCACTTCTTTTATATAGTGCCTGATTGTATTATAAATACCTGATGCTGAAGGACAATATTAGTACCTCTACTTGAAAAGTTGACTTTGCATTCTAATATTCTCTCCACACATTACAACATGTCTACAGACAGTTACAGTTTTGCACATGCTATCACTCGAGATGTTTGGGTTTGTTTTATAAAAGAAATAAAAAATTCAATAGAATAAATAAAAAACTTGGTAACTTGTATATGTATTTGAAAGCTT
Organism: Brachypodius melanocephalos; assembly: GCA_013398615.1. Classification (NCBI taxonomy): domain Eukaryota; kingdom Metazoa; phylum Chordata; class Aves; order Passeriformes; family Pycnonotidae; genus Brachypodius; species Brachypodius melanocephalos. The sequence goes on along the minus strand of VZSR01001685.1, from coordinate 2,091,675 downwards.
AAGTGGCACTCTAAATGATTTATGAAAAAAAAGAGATGTGTAAATATCTACCCAAAATTTTAAATAATTTTAAATATGCATGCAAATGCTTGTCTGCACTCCCAAAATCATATGAATTTTTGCAGATGTCTTTGAGGAACTTAATGGAAAAGGAAATATTCACAAATTGTGACATTTTAAAATGCTGACACTCTATTCCAGGTGCTGTGATTAGCTTGACAAAAATCTTGGCTGATTCCCCCTTAGGCATCCTGCCTGCATATCAGTCATTTCATAGGAGTGATTTTGACACTGGTGCCAGAAGGATGGGTGGCAACATTCATCTTTACTTATTTGCATACAACTTTTTATTTTCCAAAGTTCTTCACTCTAATTGAAGACGATGGGAGCTACAGATTCTCAGCAGTTTTGGAAATTTGCTTTACTGATGTACAAAGTCTTCTATATTATCATAATTTTAAAGGGTTAAGTTTGTTCCTACTAAGCCTACAGAAAAATCCAACAATGCAACTTCTCTAACTACTTGGGTACCTCATTGAATACAAAATTAATATTTAAAGAAAAATTATTTTCCCCATGCGGAAACAAGGGTGTATCCACACAAGGGGAGACTTATAGCTAAGCCCTTGGGACCAGGACATTTTTAACACAAATCAGTGGAGTCTCCCAGGATCACATCCTAAATTAAATAATTTAATTTAATTGAGAAAGGAGGGGGGAAGGGAGTGGGGTTGAATAGGTAGGGAAGAGGCAAAAAAAAAAAAAAAAGGGAGGGTTTCTGATTTGTTTTCTTTGCATAAAAATAATCTTATTTCTTATCTAACTACTTAAATTTGTTAATGCTTTGGTCATTCAGATCTTCAACAAAGATCAGCAAAAAATGCAGATCTGGGTGCTACCCATGATAAAAATATGCACATGATCAACAATAACCAAAAAATACAGGAGAGCATTACATCATTATTGTTCATGAATACAATATACCTGCTGACAAGAAAAAGCAACAGAATTGAACTGAAAATCTCATATCTTAATGACAGTTGCCAACCATAACACAAAGTATTCTGGTCAAACCGAAAGTGCTTATAGCATACATGGCAAATTCCTGTGGTCAAGAACACTGAAAGAACCTGATCCCTGCCTGGTCTCTGGAGGTGTTTATAAACCAAGACAACTACTCTTCATCCACTCAGTAATCCAGCTGAACTGGAACATCAGGGAGCTGAGATATTACGTTCTGTAAAGTCAGCCCACAGTTTGCTTATCAGATTTAAGTACCGCAACTGGATCACAAAGGAGCTAGTAATTGCTTTCTTAAGCAAAGACAGCTCAGAAAAAATACAAAAGGCAATTCAGTTTCACATTTCTTACTGGTTTTCTTGCTCTGGTAGAAATCTGACCATTAATACCAGTCACAGGTTTTTCTCTATCCATATTTTTCCTTCATTCAAGACAGACTATTTCAGGTATTCATTGGAAAATAATTGCTTCTAGTATGAGAATACTGAAACCTACCACTCTGTAACTTATGCTGGAAATAAAATTTATTCTTTTCCACGCTATTTCCTATTTTCAGAATGGGCTGTTGTTCCACCAAATCTTTTCCATAGCTCTCTTTTTCCTTCATAGTTTTTTCAAAAGTTGTTTTTTCCTTCTTTCTCACTAGTTCCACAAAGAACATTCAAACATACAAGTAATGCCTACACAAAAATATGTGCATGATCATTTAATTATTTCTGTTTTCAGTCTTGCTTTAAGGAATATTAAAGTTCCAAGCCACTTACCTTCCATTTTTCCTTCACATGTACTGGTATCTGAAGCACAGTACTGGTGGAGATACCAGCTGCTCAGCAAGACACACTGCACGGTCTGGCTGATCTCCTCTGAGAACCAACCTAATTTCCTCTCAGTAACACTTATATTCAGAACTATGAGGCCGTCACACTTGTTGCATCAACAAAATACCAGTTTTAAAAGAGGCCCCACCCATGTGTCTACCGATGCTCATAAATGATTCATTTTAACTTCCAGCATTATTAGGGAGAGTCCTGGGGCTGAAGGGAGGGAAGAGATCTCAGTAACCTCACCTAGAGAACAGTGAGTTTGGTGTCCCACAGCTTGCCCTGTCTCGAAAATACTTTAAAGCCAGGATGAATCTAAACGCATTTCAGGACAAGCCATCATTTGTAGCCATCCAAAGTTGCCATAAATACCAGCACCTACTGTTCCCTTCTGGCTAGACATCTTCAGACAGCTACGGAAAACAATAAGGAACACTAGACCAAAGCTGAATTTACACTCTCAGAATGTGATAAACAGTGGACGTTTTCAGCGTACTATAAGCAGAAAGCCCAGCTTTCAGAAAGTCTGCACAGCACTCCCTCCAAGGGGAGGTCAGAACAAAATGATCAGTTACAAATCTTTCAAACTAAATTGCAAAACATTCAGAAAGCATGCACTAAATTGAAGTTGACAATAAAATTTAACCTAAAAATTACATAAGTTGTTTATACTTTGTTTGTATTTATTTCCTAGCATGCAGTTTTGCAGCTTCTTAACTTACTCCACCTCCCTTCCTCTGTAATTTTGAAAACCATTTCCAACAATATCTGTAAACAAAACCCGTGTTAATTCCTTAACACAAAATTTGTGTTATTTTATTTAAGTTCCAGATATATTTAATAAAATAAAATAAAACAACCACAACAGTGTTCTCTTTGCACTCTCAGTGATGAGTAGTTTAGCTTGCAAATAGGAGACATGGATTGAAATTTCTTCTGGCAAAACCAGAATGAACACTAGTTTCCTCCTATCCTTCTTATGCCTCTATGCCAAGCTTTACTTCATAAACTATCTTTTGAATCCCTCAAAGTCATTCTTTAGATTGAAAAAAACTTAAACCTAAAATAAAACCAAAAATAAACCCAGACAAACCAAGAAAAACTCGACACAAAAATCATTCATTGATACAGAAAGATTCAGACATAATGACTGAAGCTCAGTGATTTGCATAAATGTCTGGATTCTAGACAGTGCTTTAGAAATCGTGAAATAAAAAACTTAATAAACAGTAAAATAACTAAGTAAGCATAACCTAACAACTCAGGTATTGTGAAATAACTTCAGAGAAATTAAAGCAAAGAAAAAAATCAGCACATTAACAGTGGGTTTGGAAGAGAGCAGTTAAAAAATCTGTATGACTGATGCATGTGAAAGTGAATGTAATTTTCAATGTGTTAATATTTTGAAAATGTTAGCCAAATATTATAAATGTTTGGCTAGTCAGTAGACAGACACAAAAAATCTGAATCCTAAGTATTTCATTCACCTCTCATACATCTGAAAGATTTCTTTTCTTAGTATTTGCCATTTGACTATTAAAATTCAACTTGCTGAAAAATGAAAAATTAAAAACACCAGTCTTTCATAAGAAATAATTTAGCAGCCATCCACACATAATCGACTTTCAATCAACCTGCAAAATGGGAATGGTAGTGGTCAAGTCAGCCACCAGAGACCTGCCTACATGCAGATGCACATACTAGCATCCAGAAAATAGAACAGAAAAGTACCAAAGTCAGACACAGTTTCCAAGAATTAAAATCTCCTCAAATACATCTAGTTCAATCTTCTGACTGAAATATCTTGGTAAATGAAAGCCAGTGACAAATAAAAGAAAACAAATAAGCATCAGTAAGTGGCTGCACCTGTGGCTTCAAAGAGACTTAATTAAGCATTTAAAATAATAAAGACCTGAATCAGGAGAAGAACACTTTCTGTATGGATATGAGTCACTGGCTTTAGTAAGTATGCTTGCTTAGATCCTTGAAGCTGCTTTGGTGCCTATCTGTCTCTGCAGGATCATTATATAGCTGCCCAGCCCCAAAGCAAAGCCTCCCAGATACCAAATTTGCTGCCTATCACTGTCTGCAGAGCCATCCAATTGCTGCTGCCAGCTCATAGCTATCAGACTCGTTGGTCCTCTCACTCAAGCCCAAGCCTCATGCCCCTAAAGTAAGAATCTTTAACAAGGCAGAAAATCATAGCATTCTGGCTCTCTTGATGCACTCAGTCTGTTCTTACTCCTTTTGCTTGCTAAGCCCTGCATCCTATTCCTTGCATTCGGGTCATCCACGTAGCAGGGCCACCACCCCAAAAAAAGAGCCATGGGAAACTGAGGACAGAAAGGAAACAAAACTATGGTTCAAAGAAAGGTTTTGCCTCTCAGTTTATGGCCTCTCTGATGTGTCCCGACTGCTAACTTCCAAAGCAGGTTGCTGTCATCTGTCCAAAGTGTCTCCTCCTGGACAGAAACATTTCCCCTCCTTACCTGACAGTGAGGTTGCCAAGCTGAGGCTGATGATCCCTTGGTCCCAGCTGAAGGTGCTTCCCCCTCTGTCTCCATCTTTTCCTCTCACACTTTACTCATTGTCCACACAAGCTGTCTTTGAGGTTACCACAGTATCTTACACATCCAAAATTCTCTGACATGTACAAAGCTGATGATATGCCTGATGCAAGCCTGAAAATTCTGCAAGATAGCACAATTATGAAGATTTACCGGTTCCAGAATTTAAGCCATTTAGGTTATTAACTTTTTTTAATGACCTGGATGTTGGCTTTACAATAGTAAGACTACACTCATATTTTACAATAGACTTGGTGTTCTTTTTAAGTATTACTTATGTTGCAATAGATTGACACGTGATAAGCATTTACAAAGTCAGGTGGTGGAATTGATAAGGATCCAAAACCTCCATAGCTTTCAATTGCCCTTTAAGCCACCAGTAAAGGGTGAGGAATGAACAACAGGGCATTGCAATCACAGAAAGAACACCTGTGAATAGCACTGATGCAGTTCCACTGCATCACTAATATATTTGGGAACAATAGAGAAGTTGCAGAAATCAAGCATCCAAGCAAGAAATCCTTTCAAGAAAAAGGAACACAAAATGACAGCTCAACAGACAAAAAAGGAAGGAATCAGAAATTACATGAACTGAGATTAACGTGTTTTAGTGAAAGTCTCATCAACTGGAATGTTGGTGTAACTGCAGTTGTTAAAAAATATTTTTCAACTTATGCATGTTTCAACAAGCAGCCCTAAAATTCATTTTTTGTACTTGGTCATATAATTGTATTTCTTTGATCACTGGACCTGGAGCTGATCTCATAGCAATGACTGGCAGCATAAAAACATACCTGTCAAGACAGTATGTTTGAAATCATTAAGTGGCATCACCCTCTGCTCCTGAGAGCTCAGGAATATTCATGTCTAACAAGGAAAAGGGATAGAGAAGAAAAAATGAGATGCCACAGCTTAGCTCAAAAATAAGCACATTTGTTAGGAATCCACATCTGACATTTAGAAGCTTCATATTACAAGGGCTACAGGCTGGCAAACTAACATGAACTCTGTCACAGAACACACCCAGAGTTTCTTAAAATTCATAGATTAATTTGCAATGAAGTTGCCTTTCATTAAAGAGCCTGAAAGCACTGGCAGGTACTCTGTTCACTGCAAGCAAGCATTACAACATCATATTTACAGATGAATTAGGACAAAGAAATGCTTCAAATGAAATCTGAAACAAGAAGTCTGTGTGTTTTAAGAAGTACATGGCAGCTTTGTCTTTCTAGAAGCTGGAGGAAATTAGTAGCATTAAATAATTACAGGTGGTTTCTTACACAATGAAACCACCAGTCTTCATACAAAGAAACCAAAAGTTCCTTCAAGGAAGCTCCCATCCCATCCAAGCTGGAGCATCGCTTGGAGTTCTGATGGAGCTACTTGCTCTCTTGTCTCACCTCTTTTACTGGGTTTCCATTACCTGTGTAAGGCACTCATCTGCTCCATGCAGTAGGATGTTTTTTCAATATCCCTGGTGCAGATGAGGAACACACACTCCTATAATGTTGCACTATATGCAGAATTCAGAAAGGTCAATTACAGGACAGGCACCTCATGACAGCAGGCAACATAATTTGTGCTGGAGGCATATTGTCGACATATTTAGAACAGAACCTAGGTAAAATGCTAACCCATGAACCTTACTAACAGTAACAACAGCGACCAGGTTAACTGGATGGGACATAACCATAAACATTACATAAGTTTCAATTAGGAGGTTATAATAAAAAGAAAAATTTTATTTGTTTACCATACAACCAACCAGCAAAAAAAAACCCAAAAAACCCAACAACCCAAAAAACCTAGGCCCCAAACCCTTTTTACAAACTGAAGCTAGAATTTATAGATGAGTAATTTGCCAGGTAACCTATTCTAAGTACTGTAAGCTCACTTTCAAATGAGCTTGTTCACAACTGTATTTAAAAATGGAACTGGAATAGGCTAGCACTACTGTAAATTCAAACCTCAGCTCACTGAGCAGTAACTTTCCCACACAGAGAAACCTATAAATCACCCAGGCTGTGATTATAACCCACCAGTCCAATTGCCCCAACAATCCAGTAGATCTCATGGATCTGTTACCTGTACAGGCAATGCTAACTGGGAGAGACTCACTTTGAGCAGTGAGAGTTAAAAGCATAAAACAAGGTGAGACATTTATTAGATTGGATCATAGGAGATTCGAGGCTCTCTGGAAGAATGCAAATTGGCTCCTAGTCTGTTCTTTAATTTAAAGCTTTAATTGTTAATGAAGCCTGTTTGTTGTTTAAAAATATCCATTTTCTCTTCTAATGCTTTTTTAGTAGATGTTTGTTTAAAATTTTTTTTCTATAGGAGTAGAGTTTAACATCTTGGGGCACAGGTCCAAAATACAGATCTCTATCCCAGCAAAAAAGTGAGTCTCATGTACTGTTATTTGCAATATAAAGAGCACTTCTTTTCAGCTGGGAACTATTGAATGTTAAAAACAGAGATGAGGAGATACTTTTATTCTGACAAACTGAGTTCAACATCTGAGTGATGTAACTTTCTCAAGATTTCTGAAATTTTCCACACATTGCTTATTTTGAACTTAAAAATATGTAGTTATCATCTGGGGGGGAGGTTTTAGCTGCTGCGAGTGGAAGAAACATAAATTAAAATTAACAGGAACAGACTCCCAAAATTCTTGTCCCTTTCAGATCTCTACAGTACATATCTTAAACATATACACAATATGGGTTATAAAGAAGAGAGTAATGTGTATGAAGAGTAAGGAAGACACTTTGTATCAGAAATGCAAACCCCAATTTTTACTGTTTTTTTAAACATATACAGGCACACTTTCTACTATGACAAATAGCGTATTAACTCACTTGTAGGCTCTGGTGTCACTTTGGGGTTGTTTTCTCTGCTTGTTCAGGAATAATTAGACAGCAGGTTTGGGCAGACTAACACATTTGCTGGAATACCAATCAATGGCATTGCTCTAATGGTATTTTCCTCAGCTTTCAGAGTCTTCCCAGTAGCAGAGGATTAGGAATTGATTTTAGTGAAACATGGAGCTCTGTTTTCAGCAGTATAAATATACCTCAAGACACAGAATAAAAAGTGTCAGAGGTGTAAGGAGCTGGAAGTACTGTCTTAGATGGAGACGGGCAGTAGCACAAACCAAAGCAACAGCTATTGTTCCCCTCAATGGAAGAATTTTTATGTATTTTTTTAGCTGTGTTCTAGGTTCCACTCCACTTCTGATTGCTCATCCAACTCAAACTCTGCTCTTGCAACAGATTTTTACTTCTAGTTCATTACTTTTTCATAAGGGACAGACAGGTCATCTCAACCACTAATGGCAATGTATGAAAGGAGGTCAAAATGTAAGTCAGGACTGGCATGAACACAGCTGATGTGTCTCAATACAAAGCAGCAAATACTTCCAGCTCCTGTACAAGCACGGCACACAAACATAATCTTAGAATGATGCAGCAAATACTTCCAACTCTTCTACAAATCCAGCCATACAGACAGATATAAACATCTACACCTTTCTTTGAAGGCCCTTTTCTACCTTTACTAGAAGCTCCTGAGTCAGTAGGCTTTATTTTACTGCAATAAACATTCTTGGCTTCCTTTGAGGTGTCTGCCTTTTGGCAAGAAGATCCTTGATGTCATATGTGGTGACACATGAGGTGTCTTAAAGCTCCTTCACATAGAGTGGCTACAATCAGATTTTTAACACAACCATTTCATAGTATTTTGTCTTTTCTACAATAGTTTCTGATACACACCGAATTTTATATCAAATAAGTTTTATTAAGCAAAATACCCATTAGTATGTTCTATTAGACTACATGGGTGCTACCATCTTCAAAATGGAAAGATACAAGGAGTCTCACAAGATTATTTTGAGACAGGTTTAAGATTAAGAAGCTACCTGGGCTTAATTTAGATTCAATATACAGCTGTTATTCAATAAGCTGTCGTACACACAGTGCAAGTGTTTTGGCAAAACTTTGTGTAGATATTCTTGATTCAGCATTAATTTATACCATCAAAAGACATTACGGATTTCACAGGAAGACAGCTGTTTTGGTTGTTTGGTTAGAGATTTTAGCAAGATGCAGTATATGATGTTATTATGCTCAGTGGACTGAATTTTAAGTTAATAAACTGGGTTTAGACAAGTGTAAGGTGTTAGTTACATCTTGTCATGCTTTGTTTTGTCCTGGAAATTGGCACGGACAACTTGTTTTCACAACTGCCAATGAAATTCCTTCACACATTGGAAAACATAGCATAGGACTGAATATGCATTCTTTTATACCAAGATGACCAGTAATTCAGAAATTATTGGCTATGTACTCTTCCCCTCTGTACATGGGCAATTTCTCCTAAAGCATCTGAGGAAAATTTCATGATGATGAAAGTAGTGGAATGACAACTGAATTGCATCATAAAAATAAGCAAGAAGACACCTACACACCCAGATATCACATACTTCAAGCAGCACCATCCAGTTTTTCTAGTCAGCTTTTAAATATGACTGCATTTTAAGGACGTACTAAAATGCTTTGGGGAAGTTTGCTACCTACAAGCATGGATTCTCTGCTTGCTGAAGTTACAGTAGCCATAATCTTGGTTTGCTGCATTTTAAACTGACACAGCTGCCTTTAGTAATGTCTTGGTCTAATTGTGAGCTCAATTGTTTTAAAGCTTTTCTGTAACATCTAGTTTCTCCATTTCTGTGCAAAGAAACTGAGTACTCACAAGTTCCATGGCAAATAATTTTGCTGCACAAATAAATCAATAAGAGGTCTATTTTTTTGCTGGTTTCAAGCACCACACATTAGAGACTGCCATCCTAACATCCCGTACAATAATCTGAAATGAGTTCTTTTTCATAAGAACACATCCAGATGAGTAGTAATTACAGTGAAATGTGCTGTCATCTTTCCAAAGAATAGTAATTAGGCATATGAGCCTGGATGTCTTGTATGCTTATGGAAACATTTTTTCTTCCCAGCTAATGATCAGCCAAATAGTAAATCATTAAAAGGAAAATGACAAAGGGTGTGGGTAGTGACTGTCATCAGCCTGGTTCACCATCCCCAAACTTTGTCATCTTCCTTTGGAAGAGAAAGCTTGATGATGGCAAAGTTCAAATTCTCTGTGCTTCTTTGGAGAAGAAGTATAGCTAATTAATTTTGCTATTCTTTATTGGTAACAAATCTCTTCCTCTTTACTGATCTGGGGAAACATCTTTGCATTAGACAGACTATCCCTATTATGGGGGGCAAAAGGAGTCAAACCATCTCACAGAAAATGTAGCAGTGTAGCTATTACTACTAATAATTTAAAACACCACCTAAGAGCTCAGGCATATACCTCTCTGAAACTAACTTAGAATAAGCATCCCTTGCACTTTCTAGCCAGACCAATTTTTACTGCTCATGTACTGATTGCCAGGAGGAATGGAAAAGACCTCCCAGGCTGCTTCACTGCTCCATTTTTCTGAGAACAAGCATCATTCCTGTTATCTGCACAGGTAACAAAGTACTTATTGGACATGAAATCTGGAGCTGGTTTTGGTTTAATGTCATGGTGTCAGATAAATACTTACCAACTCTTGGTATTATTTTTAATTCTGCAATAAACACTACCAATTGCAACTGGTACCTTCTTTAAAGTTTTTTGAGTGATACACACCAGTGTCTTATATGACCAATGCATCAGTAACTGTAACATTTTCTCCAGATTTAGGAGAATCAGACTCCAGGTATACAGGAAAAGTTGCTTCAAACCTAACAGTGTAGGTGTGACTTTAGCTCTTATCTTCCAAATTATGTGTGACCTAATCCTAAAGCCCTTACGGCAAAGTTTTATCGTCTCCACAATTTCAGTGAAAAATCATATTCTTAATCAAATAAGCACCTTTTTTTTCCTCTCCAATCTCAAGTATGACAAAATTAGGTGAATTTCTCCTCAATGGGTGAACACATTCCAATGTAAATAATTTTTTTACCCTAGTGCTAATTTTGAACCTGTTCAGAAAAATAAGTTTTAAAACATAAGACACATCAGCACAGAAAGAAAACAAAAATCGTGAAGATGATGACAGCAAAGCAGAATTGAGAGATTATTGTTTAATTTAAAAATTCTCCCCTCTTTTCCAAATACTCTGATTAATATTTTATGGTTTTTTTCTTTTCCAAAAAGTAAATGTCATCAAATCTACTAAAAACTATTCCTCTTGCAAGTATTAGTTTTTCTTCTGCCAAGCAATGACACATTTCAGGTTTTGCATTTCTTAAGACAACAAACTGCATACAAACCACAGACATGTTAAGACACAAAGAAACACATTGCATTTCATCAACCTCACCATGATGAAGCTGGTTTGTACATACTCCTGCAGCATTTTATTGCCCATGTTGAAGAAATTCCCAAAGTAAGATGGCTGCTATTCATACTTGTAATATTAAAAAAAAATAAAACTGATAATCCTCCACAAGAATATAATTTAAACACAACCCCAGTAAACTATGATAAAAGATAGGACACAGGACAAGAGCAATAATGGCTTAGGAAATTAAGCAAGATTTACAAACAATGTAGTTACAATCTGCATTAAGCACTACAAGCAAGATAATAACACAGCCCATGGTTTAATCCCAACACAATAACTGGAGATATATTTTTTTTTTCAGATGCTTGACGTTGGTCACACAAAATGTAATTATAGGGATATTCCCATTTAGCTGTGTGTAAGGAATGGCAAACACATTTTAAAAGCCTCATGTGCAGAAGGAAGAGGCTGGCAGCACCAAGAGCACGTCTATCTGACATTTGTCATTTACCACGGCCAACAAATCACTCCTGCAGAACAGGTTACACAATTGTACTGAAATTCCACTGCTTTCATTAGGACATCAAAGAGCTTCCAATCTAGGAAAACATCAGGGCTGATCTGGATCTCAGAGCTTGTTTGCCATTATGGCAGAATTCTTCTTTAACCATTTTTTTAAAATGGACATATATGTATTATAAATTGCATATCATATTAGGACACATCTGCACTTTACTAGACTTTTCTAATGCATGCTGCTGCACAATTTTCTCCCTTTTGTGTTAGAAATTGCAGTAGATTTTCCACACTGAGAAACAGATTTATTAGATCTTTTAAATAACTAAATCCAATACATCCTTCAAAGTCTGCCTATACCCCTGACCAAAATATATTCTTCTCATGTTTTTTCCCCATATATATATTCAATTAGTATTTATGATTTGGTGGAAATCATGACAAAGTTATGAAGCATACTCATTCGTTTATAAGTCATTTATACTTTATTTGTAAAGTCATTTATAATCTGCTGAAAATTAGATAATTCTTTCCTGCACTTCAGTGTTTATTGATATGAATTTATTTTGTTCATATATTAATCCTTGTTTATATAATGAAAAATCTGTATTGAAATCTGAATCCTGCTACTGTACTGACCTTTCAAAAGTATCTGGTCTGACAATCCATTATTATGATATAAAATTTACACAAGTTTGGCGCTATCTGGCAAGTTAACTTTCTGAAACACTCAGCTTATAGTCTTTCAAGTTCACTTAAAAATATATACAGAAATTTTTGGAGCAAAAAGAGTAGGTAAAAATGACAGAAAAAATAGCATTATTCCTTTACTAAATGTGTTATTAACCAGAATGACGTTTCCTTAAGACAAATTTAAATAGGTTAGGAAATTTATTAAAAAATAAAAATAAAAGCTCCTCCATAAAACAGAAAAAAAATCATTATTTTAATAAATGAGTGCTCGCTATACTCTAAGTTGGAATGCAACTTCTCATTTTTTATTAAGAACCACTATAAAACACAGCTTAAAAGGTAATCGAAACACAACTGGAATAAAATGCCTTTTTAAAAAAAAGTCATGATAAAATACAAACTATTTGTTATATAAGAAGTGCAAGTATGTAGCCAAGTAAGGCATATATGGCACATTTTTGAATCATTTGATGACTTATTTTCCCACCATCGATTAGTTACTTAACTATTAATTTCAAAAGAAATAGGCAAAGCGCAATCACATCTCAGCTAGTGAACAGGGCTCAGTCCTCTGGGGACTTTTTATTTTTTTTCCTATTAGTGAAACAGGCACAAAAAACAAGTATTCAAATAGAAAATATTGGGGGGGACACACACACAGAGTAAAAGATTTTATTGTTTTTCCAGGAGTTCCTACACAAAAATCATACAGAGTGTATGGTCAGATTGCCAAAGTAGCTATAACACTTATGTATTACCAGCATGATGCAGACATAAGACATATTTGTGAAGAGCATTCAGTGGAGGAGGCTCCTGGTTTCTTTCAAACTGGCTTTCCTTCAAACTTTCATCCTTTTGGTGAAGAACTGCCTAAATATCTCACATATTGAGCTATTGAGTACTCAGAAAAAGAACACACACTCTATCTTTTCGAAGTATATTTGAAAAAAAAGAGGTTAGTTGGTAGACAGCTCTAAAAGTTGAATTTTAGAAGAAAATATAGAGTAAGAAATTCAGTTCTGTGACAGTTCCATAGTGCACCACATGAAAAATGTTTCTAGAACAGGACAGAGTATTTTCAAACTAGAAATGCCTACATTCACGACCTACAGTTGAGTAGAATTTGTACGAGGAGAAAGATACTAAAATTAACAAACATCTAAATATAACCCACTTCATTTTGCTGCCTCTATACCAAATACAGACTACTGAAGAGTATCCCAGCATGGAGAAAAATAGCATATTCATGGATGAGTCACAACAGTAAAACCAAATGATGGAGTTATAGTAGTCATACTTCAGATAAAAAGAAAAATACGGTTGAATTCTTTTTTTTCTTTTCTTTGGTTTGGAAACACCATCATCATTGACATTTTGTAAGGCCACTTGGAACAGCACAGCAAAGTAATTTTCAAGCAAATGTACTATTTTAGCTACAGAAAGGTATTATTTTGGATTACTCGAAAGTCAGCTGAAGTGGGTAATAAAAGCATTTCTGAAATCTTATTTATAAAAATCATGCTAACGGCTTGCAGCAGATAATTTAGCTCTACAGCTAATATTACAACTTTGACTCAATCCTAACTTAAACACATGGAATGATTTTAGAGCTGAATCAAACCTGTGATTCCTTGTAGCAATGTAGTCCCTTTTTTGAGTAGTCGGATTTTTTGACTAACAATCATCTTTCTCTCAAATACATATGTTAGAATTTTAAACACTTGACCAGTTATACAAATTATTTAAACAGTTGACCAATTACCTTCACACATAAAGCATTAAAAGCCACTTCTGGGTTTTATTGGATGGCTTTAACTAAAGAGTCACAAAGCAACTCTTCTGAGTGGTGGGGATCATGAATGAATGTTAGAACATTGCAAAGAGAAAACATTAGAGGAAAGGACTTTAAAACATTATTATTTGAATTTTCTTTTTTTTTCTTTGCTATGTTTTTTTTTTCCAATTGAATTACTTCTAAATATTCAATTATATTTCGGTTGACTTGAACTAGGAGGACTGGTTGAGGCTGCTGATTATTAAGATCCCACATTTACACACAGATTCAGAGACTTGGTATTTACTAATATTACCATGTTAACAGAGAGAAAAATGGCTGAAAGATTAGGACTTGAAATCCCAATTAAATTCCACAGTCTGTTCTCACAAGCAATTGTCCAGTACTGTCAAAATTTTTGTTAAAACATGCAAAGTGTTAACTACAGAGATTTTCCCATGGCATTCTAAAAATGCTTTTCAGGGAGAAAAAAAATCCATATTTTCTCTATTAATATCCCTAGTAATTGAATCATGTGCTGTTAAAAAATTGAATTATACAAATGACTGACAGTTATAATATTTTTCTCTTTTTATTCATTAGTGTGATTTTTTTCTTGAATCTCAGAAGACTTAAAGGATGGATAATTAAACAATCCTTTAATATTGCCCTCAAATGAATATATTAAACTGGAAAGACATAGAAATTAATTTAAATAGGCATATTATCATTGTTGCCTGTGTGACAGTAACAACTGTGATCTAGGTATAAAATTTTATTTCATTAACGATGAATTTACTTTGAAGTTTTATATTTTGTCTCTCACTGGGATTTTCAGTTTTAAAGGCAGTTCAATCGTTTCTATGCTTCCACTGTTAACATATAAAGACATTTCATAGTAATGGTGCAGCTATATGGAGTCAATAAAATCATAAATTTAGATTATTTACCATTATGCAGCAACTTACTCTAGAAAAGCATTGAGGTACTGATTGTTAAATGGAATGAAAAAGCAATGAAAGTGAAGTAAATTAGTTTGGAATTCTGTTTCAACCAGTTGTGTTTTAGAAAGTAGAAAGGGAGAGGTTATTTTGCTTTGAAGAAGAAACTTCCGTTTAATTTACATATTACCTTAGTCTTTTATCTCCCAGGATCACAGTTCAAACATTTCAAGGAACCACAGTTTACCAGATCTCAACTACAGAGCTGCAGAACCAAGTGAATGCATTGTTTTTTTCTGAGAGACTTGGGGTGTGGCATAGCCTAAACAGCATCATAAAAAAGTTGAACATTTCAGCTCATTGCAGCAAACACGGATACTAGAAATTACACTAATTAGCAGTCTTAATCCTAAGATTTAATGAATACAGGCAAATTGACTTTTGTGATGTTTGGGGGTTGCATTGTACAAGACAGCATTTGCTGAATCATCATTTTTCCTGTTGCATTTCTGTAGGTTGCACAGAAATTTCAGGCTTGCACAACCAGAAGTTTGCTAACACAATACCACTGTCAAACAAGCAATTCACCAAAAAAACCCCCCAACAACAACAACAACAAACAAAACAACAACAACAACAACAAACCAAAAAACAAAACAAAACAACAAAACCCCCAAAAAACAACAACAAAAAAACCAACAAAAAAACCCCAAACAAAAAACCCCCACCAAAACAAAACAAAACAAAAAAACCCCAACCAACTTGCAAAAAGGTAATGAACCACAGTGGTAGAAGCATCTGAAAAATCCAGACAGATCTTATAGTTCTATTCAAGCATAAACTGTTTGGAGTCATTGGGAATTATTCTTGTAAATATTACACAAGCACTGGTCATACCTCAAACAAGGAAAATGAGATCTTTTCATTCTGAAAATTTCCCTTGTGGCTTACCAGTTGCATGGGACACAGCAGTTTGTTTCTAAGGTAGTTTGTTTCTATCTATGCTAACAAAGAAGGGGAAGGAGAAAGAGGTCTCCATGAATACCCCTTGGCTATTTGAGAATCAGAGCACCATTTCAGCAGTCTGGAAAAACAAAGAACATTAGCTCTGCTCAGTTAAAATCGTTCTGCCAAGAGAACATCAACTCTTCCACAGCAGCCTTTGTGTGTTCCACAGACACCGTGGCATTGCATTAAAATTATTCCCTTCTAGATCACATCATCTTCTTTCTTTAGATTTCACTCAAAACTATAAAAACAGGAGACAAGGAGGAAAGAAAAGGACTCTGAAGAAAAAACCAAAAGCCCATGTTGCTTTTTAAATCTGAAAAAAGTGCTCTGCATACATATTATAATTAACAGGACATCAGCTGTTGATCCTAAGATTAACAATATGAACACCAAGAGTAGCAGATAGGTTTGTTTTTACAGTAATCGTGGAAATTAATAAATGCCTAGGGAGAAAGTAGCTTGCAAGATCATGTTTATCATCTGAGCTGAAGATAAAACTAATCAGCAAATGCTTATCTGTATGTTCATCACTGAAGGGGACCCTTAAAGTCTGCATTAACTGCAGCAAAAATTCAAAAGGAGCAAATGTAAAATCCTACAGTTTTCTAAATATAGGAGTGAAATATGGTAATCTTTAAGCAAAAAGGTTCAAAGACAGCATGTTTTCTGTACTGCATACAAATCAGTTCAATCTCAAATCTGCAAGTTACCTGGAACAAGATTTTATCTTATTTTAATAATAAAATAGCCCATTATTTTCAACTCAGCCAGTCAAAATTAATGAGCAAACCTATGTAAAATACTAGAATATTGAGCATGTTGGACCACTAAGGAAACAAAATCCTTGTGAAACAAGGATATGTCTCCTTATGTGAGATGTCATATAGTAGCTTAAATGAAAATTTCTAACCATTTATTGTTACAATGTTATCTGGTTTTTATGTACATTTATCTGGTTTTTTTATTATATTTATATTTATTTATATTTATCACTGCTATTATAAAGAGAAGGAAATAACAAGAGATTTAAAAAAAAAGCTTGGGAAAAAGCAAGAGAAACAAGATGGTAAAAGAATAAGAATGCAAAATACAAAATGAAAATTAGAGCAATGGGGAAAAGAAGTGAAAGAAATCAGAATAAATTACTAGATGTAACAGGCAAGTGATCATCTGGTTGAAGAAAGTGGTCGTTTCAGTCACAAGGAAGGGTCAATGCTGTCGCTAGTGGTCAGCACACATCTCTGGCCACTGCTAGTTAAAGGTGCCTTTTGCTTTTCTGTCCAGTTACTAGGAATATAAAACACATAGCATCTGGTACTGTCTCCTCTTCTTCTTCAAGGTTCTATCCACATTGTTGTCATCTAACATCTAACTTGGGCAGTGTTTCCAAAATAAAGCATTTCAGACATCTGAGATTTTCATTTGACCTTCTCTTGTGACAGTCCTTAAATCTATCCAACTCATAAAGCTCTTTGATTCTCATATAGAAAATTATACCAAAATTTTTTGCATTTGCTACATACCAGATGGATCAGTCTAAAATTCCTTTAGTTGTTTTCTCTGTACATGAAACAAATTTTTCTTTTATAATCCAAGTCTGAAAATCCTGTTCCCTCCTATGATGTAGCTTCTGTTTCTCTTGGTTATTTGCATAAGTAGTCAGGCACAAATGAAACAGATTGCTGAGTCTGGACTCAGACTTCCAGCCTTTCATGGTTTGAAATGCACATGCAGAGCTGTAAAGCAGAATTTGTCTACAAATGTATAACCTAGTGAGTCATCTTATCCCTGTGACAGTGACTCCCCACAGTTTTACTCTATATGTCCTTCCCACTCTTATCCAATTACATCCCTTGCAAGATGCATTTTGTCTAACACGACAAGGCTTCAGGTTTTTCTTCTTCCATTTTAACACTCTCCTAGAAAGAAGATGTTAACAGACATTACAAACAATATTATTTCATTATTGTAAGAGGGATGTTGGGATAGCAACCTACAGTGTCATCATTGTAAGGACTCGGCCAAATCACCTTTGTTTTCTGAAGGGAGCAAGTAAAGGGCAAAATAAATGTCTCAGTCAGCATAGATAGCTTGCCATGAAATCCCATTAAATTGTTTCCCACTCTGCTTCCTCCTGCTCTCTCATATGCTGTCACAATGTTCTGTCCAAGGACCACTTCCTTGCTCCACTCATAGCACTGCATTTCCAATAGCCTGCCTGGCCATAATTTGAAGGATAGCCTACAAAGGTATGAGGATAGAAACTCCTTAAGCCAGCACTGTCATTAAAGTTGCAGTATAATGAAACTATGGCCTAAGTAACTCACTTAAAACTGCACTTCACGTCAAAGGAAAATGGCCAGAAACTGAACTTAATGCTCCATGGCATGTTACACTCTAATTGAAACATGACAGGGCAAGTTCACTGCCCAAGGACCAACAGGCACAGACCAACCTCCATCTGTGACCATGAACTTGCTGTCCCCAAAACAGAGTGGCCTTGTCCCAGCTTCAAACAAGCATGCATGAGCCTGAGCAGAGGAAATATCCAACGGGCTTTTGTGTCTGCTCACCTCTGCACCTCCTGTACTGTTCCTCACCTTCTGGTGCATCATCACAGCAATGCAATGATGACTTTTTGAAGTGTGTAGAGCGTCCTTTCCCCTGTGCCTTCAGATGGCCATTAAAGCTCCCACAGCAGCACACATCCTGGGTGTCAAAGCTGGGGCTCCTAAAGTGTCTGCTACCACCACTTCTCTGGCTCCTGCTCACTGTGGCCAACTGCTAACTCTTTCTGAAAACCATAATGGGGTGACCCACAGTGCAACACAGGTGCAACACAGGCTACCAAAGCTGCTGTTCACCAGAGACACTGCTTTGTGCAGTTAAGCTCCTGCTCCTGGGAAATGGTGAGGGAAAAGCAACTGGCTTGGAGATCAGCAGTGCCAGTTCACATCAAGGGTCAGTATGGAGGCATTCCTTCTTCCAAAGAGAAGAAGTGAAAAGAACTGCCAGTGCTGTGGAAACTTCCCTTTTTCTTACCAACAAGGTGCATCACATCCTGGCACAACCACAGGCTCATTAACACTCTATAAAGATGACTGGCATGGTAAAGTAGTACATCATTTGAACGTGGATATTACAAGCTTCATTATTTCATTATGTATTCACTTTACAGCTCTTTCCTAGCCTCTATTGCAGCTAAACATGAGGAACAGTCTTACTTCAAGATCACCATGCCTTCAGCCCTCATTGCAAACTTCATTCCATTGCTGCACATTTGTAGCCAAGATCACACCTTTCAGATATAGCAGTTAAGGATGTCAGTATGAAAAATTCCTCCTACCTCATAACTACCATTTGCAAAACCAAAAGAAGGCTTGTAACTTCTCTTCCTGAGATTGTTTAAGTCACAGATAATCATTCTCCATTAGCTAACACACAATGCCTGAGTTGGATTCATTTTCTATACATGGCTTGAGCCTTTGCAAAGCTAAGTGAGCAACTCAAAGTGTTATTTTTAGTGTATCTTAGCATTTAGATTTCTGACATCTGAAGCTGAGGCGGCTACAGCCCACAGAAAGAACCCCGTGCTTCTAAATTATGCTTGAATTCCAGGTGCTCGCTGGAAATTAAAACCTACCATAGATTCACATCAATGCACTTGCAGCTTTCCTAAGACAGACCAATTAAACTATAACAACACATATACAATGTGTAAAAACTATACACTATGATCCAGATTCATACCCTCATTTAAATCCTCTTCTAGAAACCAAGTATTACTCACCCTTCCTCTGATAGAAATCCTTCTATTTTAAATCATGACAATGTGATACAAGAAGCTCACAGCTCCTTAAAGATGCAAAGAGAACTTCTCATATTCTGGTATTTCTGTCTGTCTAAGGAATTGAGAACAATACTTCTATATACCTTTTAGAAAATACTACCTCTTCTCCTTCAACCCACTCAAAAACACTTTTGATCTTCTTACCTAACAGTAGTATCAGGTAAATCTTAAGAAGTTAACACCACAATATATTATCTTCTGCAACCCACAGCATTTTTGGATGGAATTGAAGCATTTGGGGATTTCATAAATGAGCCATGAAAACTAAAAATACATACTCCTTCTGCGTTTGTTTTTTAAAAAGGTACTTTTAAAAGATGGGAAAGCAAAGGGGATCATACGTACCACGACAATGTCATCTCAAGGTTTAGCGCAATTTTCAAGTGTTTATTTGCATAAAGCACAATTTTGCATGAAGGCACAGCATCATTTATAATTATTTTGCCCACCGGGAGCCAGACACAGCTTTTAAATGTTAAATCTGCTGAAGGCAAACAATCTCTTCCTCCATCTTAGAAACAACTAATGCATTGTCAAGGGCTTGGCTGGGCCAACATGTGTTTCTCCCATCTTTTGTAGGAAATACCCTTTATTTTCATAGTGATTGAAAAGAAGAAAGACACAGCTTTCTTCCACTTTATGTAAAGATGTCTTTTTTTTCCACAGTGGAATTTAATTCCTAGAAACTTATATTTCTACACAGAACAGCTACACCCTTTGAGATACAGTCTACTATAGGAGCACCCTTTTGCTGAACTGTCTCCTGTTCTACCAAATGTTCTGTTCAGGGACAGGAAAGTTATTCTGATACTTGAAGACTTCACAGTTTGTTGACAACATCTCCAAAATGTCTTAAAAAACCACTCTGATATCTAGACAGCAGTATATGTATGGGGATTTTATTTCAACTTTAGTCTGCTTTTAGAAAATGTTATTGAGTACATTATTATATCGATCTGAGGACAACAGGATATGTTTAGTGAATTGTCTGATCCTGCAAGAAGCACTAAGGAGAAGCAGCTCAACTGGCCCAATATGCAAAGTTCAAAAAAAGACATATTTTACAAAAGCAAAGAGGAAATAAAAATACTCAGTGGCCATCCAAATAACCAGATTGCATTTCAATTTTTCAAGTAAAATATGCTGTCACAATATTCAAACAAATGCTTTTATAAAAGCATGCTAGGAAAAAAAGAAGAAGATTAACAGAAAAGTTACAGTCAGCTCAAGTCAAAATGACTCAATGACAAAAGAAATAAAGAATTACTTTGGGAGGGGATTAAGGTGCTGAAGTCATAAAGCCCTTTTGTTTTCTTTTAGTGTTGTGACCAAGTTTTAACAATCTATGGACAGCATTGTCTACTTTAGATTGAGTCAACATTTACTATTCAAGTAACAAGAATAAAATTGCAGCCACTATTGTAATTTACTTTTTTTTTTTAATTTAGAAAAACCCAAGGCACTTTTTTAAGATGAGAATACACACCCTACACTATCGATTAGATCTTTAATTCCTGAAAGCATTAAGACTACAAGTTGCCACCTTAGCACAAATTTAAGTATGCTACAAATTGTCATTCCTTTAAAGTAGCGGTGTAGCAACCTAATACAAAAGAGAGTTGGGGTTCAGGTCTTGTTTTGAACAAATGATGACCAATAAAGTATCTTGAGTAACTTGGGGTGTGCATTTCTGTGGAGAAACAGCAAAAACTTCCACAAATAACCTTGATTTGTTAACCTTGATTTGGTAGTTATGCTACTCACTGTATGGCAGGCAAATTTAACAGCCAAAGGCTCTCTGTACAGTAAGTAGAGAATAAAAGATTTCTTTTGGAAGGACTTACATGCATACCAGTGGGAGTTTA
This sequence comes from Brachypodius melanocephalos, assembly GCA_013398615.1. Taxonomy (NCBI): domain Eukaryota; kingdom Metazoa; phylum Chordata; class Aves; order Passeriformes; family Pycnonotidae; genus Brachypodius; species Brachypodius melanocephalos. The sequence continues at coordinate 2,070,289 of VZSR01001685.1, read as the reverse complement.
TATTAAACATAGCTCATGACACAAGACACTGGTATGAAAACATATATCCCTACTCCATTCCTTTCTCCCATTCCCATTACTTCTGTCTACACACTTTCATCCCCTTCCTGTGTTAGCCATAGAGCTTAGCAAAGCTTCCATCTCTTAACTCAAGACAGCCTAAAACCACCCACTACTTTGGTCAGGACAGTCATAAACCCAGAAGTAGGCTAAGCTAACCTTGCAACTGAGCTGCAAAGCAATACTATTCCTCTTACTAGTAATCACCTTAGAGGTTTCCTTGCTTCTCTTCAAAGGTTTCATTGTTGAAAGCCACAATTTTCTATTCAAAAATGCTTTATGTAAAATACTTATAGTCTATGAATCCTTGCTAGCCCAGCATTTTTCTACTCCTCAGTGTATGAGCAGAAGGAACTTACTAGCAACAGGAGAGTTCCCATCAGCTGCTAAATGGTGCTTTATGTCAGTAAACTGACATAAAGCACCATTGTATACAGGATATGTGCATGTATATAGGATAGTCACAGTAATCCTTTAAAATAGTTAAATAAAGTTTCAGACATCAGAGAATTGTTTCAGGGATATATACACTGCCTAGGCATCTTAGGAAAACCTCTCAGGAGCCCAACAAAGCATTCAGCACAATACTGTCAAAATTGTCTTTGTTGGTTCCAGCAATGTCAGGTGCCACAGCTCTGTGTGATTCGATCTGTTAGAGATGTGCTCAGTGATGAGAACAAAACTGCAGAAAGTGGCTTTGCTCCCTGAGCTTTGAGAGCCAGTATCAGTCTGTCACAGGATAATACAGCCTGAAACATCTGTAGTCTTAGGAGATTTCAACAGCTTAAGGGAAATGCATTCTGGTTTTGCACCCTTTTCACTGACTTGAGCTTTTGGCTGTCAACAGAACAACTCTCCACCCTCCCACTCCTCCAAATACAACCGCTTCTCCAAACATGCTGACAAAAGAGGAACAGGGTAAATTAGTTCTGCACCAAAACAGAGCAAGCTGAACCTTTTACTTAAGTAATTAATGAGAATTAAGCACTTTTGTGCCATCTTCATCACATCAGATGTCTGCGAGTGCCATCCTCCCATCCTTTAAGCAGTGAGCACCACAGTGTGGACAAGAGCTGTTAAAACAGCCAGGTAAACAATGAAGCAGCATGAGACTGTGCATGTCCAAGTGCCAGTACTACTCAAGTGCTTCCAGAAGGAATTGTGAGCTAGGACAGGCTGACTCAGGTACCCTTTGCTACAGAAACTCCTGTAGGTCTGGTATTTTAAAACTTCTTTTTTGGAAATTCATTTGTGTTATACTGCTGGAGTGCCCACTAGATCACAGACAAGCAAATATAAACTCCTATCTCTAGAGACTATTTTCAAAATCCTGCAGAATATCAGCTGCATTTCTGCACTGCATGACTGGGGGCCTAAACAACATTTACAACAAACATCCCAGGGAACAGCCTCCTATCTAAGCTTGACATTGTAAATTAATCCAAAGGAAACAAGCTCTTTTAAATCCTTTTTATTACAGAAAAACAAAAGGCTTACACTTGACTTAAAAAAAACAGCATTATTTTATGAATCCAAAGTTATTACAGTGAAGTTGCTTTAAGAAACCTCTAGAGACTGAAGAAAAGAAACAAAATGCCCCTTCTTGGACAGCATTCTAGCTTAATTGAGTGACCACAGCAAACACCTTAATTTCACATCACTTCTGACACCCAGTATATAACCTGTCCCCCTTTCTTCTGCCCATGACTTGCTCAATGTACCTGGGGGAAGGATTTGATGAAAACAGCAGTACATTTCAAGTCTAATTTTCAACAGTTCAGTACACATCTGACGGATATTAGAGTTCAGAAGTGACTGAGTTAGTTTCCTCCTAACTCCAGCTATTAAGTGCTATAGTTTGAACAGATCCCAGTGTGATCCGTTTCTTCCACAGTATTTATCATTATTCAGGTCCACATCTCAGAATGTTTCCCAGGAAACCAACTTGCTACTACTGATTATAAATACAAACAAAAATAATCACTAAAAAAGAAGACTACATGTTGAAACACTTCTTAGCAGTGTAGCAGAACTCAGGATTTTTTTTTTCCTTTTCATTACACTCCGGAGAAACAATAGCACTGTTTCAGTGACCACTTCAGGTTTTTTTAATTGAGTCAAAAGCTGCAGGTTTCCAGCCTGAGCCAACATTAAATATGCAACTGACCTGTACTGAAATCTTAAGGGACAGAGAAATCATACTACTCCCTTAATAGTCCTACATTTTGACTATAGGCACTGAGATGTGCAGAAGTCCAAAGAATTTTACAGGTTTTTCATTGAGTGATTTTTAAAATTTTTTTCAAGAAACAACTCAGAAGCTCAATACCATTTAAAAAATACCCCTTTCTAAATACATTTTTAAGCACCTATTCATGTATATGCTAAGCCTACACCTGTCAAAGTTCTACCAAAAAAACAAAAAAAATCAATAAAAAGCAAGAAAACTCAAGTCACTATGTACAAGTGGCTATAATGACAAAAATTAAAAAAAGGCAATCCATAAAAAGAAAACAGAGAAAACAAAAAAAAACCGTATCAGATACCTGCTACTCAGTGTTCTATCTCATTTATCTCTCCTCCAAAAAGGAAAAGGTTTGTATTCACAATCAGACATGCAATTTTTCCAAAAAAATTTCCTAATCTCTTTACATGTTGTTTATATGGTTTGATAACCAAAATCTTTCAAGTCAGAGATCTGCTTAAGGTACTCTGCATGGCAACCTGAAGCCGTACTTAAAAAGATGAAACAAGTTTCTTCCCCACAGGGAAAAAGGCTGCAATACATTTTCCCTGGTTATGATTCTACAGCATCATCAAACTTACTCCAACATAGAACTTGTCTATTTAAGCTTAGTCATGGTTACTATTTAAAATTCCTTAATTTAGTGCTATAGCACGGCAATTTCTTACATGATCAAGCTGTCTTATAAGGAGGACATAATACTTTGTATTATACATTCAATATTTTGTATATATTAAAAAAAAAGAGAGAAAAAAAGGAAAAACCCCAGCATGAATAGTTCAAGTAGGAGCAATATAAGTTTTGTTTTTGTGGTACTTTCCATGACATTGATGCCAATGATGCCTTAAGCTTTAGTTTTCATATTTTCAGACTCTTTACTGCCTAGGGATGTAGTTCTGAGCCTCATACTAAGTGCTAGCAAGCTCTCTTCACAGAGTAGGCAGAAAAATCAAATCCTTTTCCTGCTGAGAACCAAGGACAACTTTCAGCCCAAAAGCATAAACAGTGAACTGAAGAAAGAAAACAAGAAGGATGAGACCTCACAACCTGAAGCTGTAATTGGACAATTAACCCCAATATGCAAATTGACCAAAACTTATAAAAATGTAAGATCTTGTGACCAGTCAGACATTTTGTGACCATTCTTAGTCCACCCTGGGTGTAGCCCTGGTCAGGCTCTTGTCCTGCCCAGGGTGGATCCTGGAGGCTTTTCAATAAATATCTACTTTATTATCTAGTTCTGTCCAGTCTCTGTTTCAGGTCAGCCTTCCCAAGACATCACCAAAGGCTGCTTTTACAGCTCATTGTTGGAGAGTTTTAGTCTTGGACACAAATTAGTCCTTTTCACAGTCACAGGTTTGTATTAAAAGTGGCTTTTATGATAAAACAGGTAACAAAAAGGCTTTATACTGATCAATCTCTATCAATGTTAATATTAAGCTCCATTAACTCCCTCCTTCAGAGTAGGCAGCAGTCCCAAACAAAACTACCTATCTCAGATATATAACAATCTCAAGTAAACACTGTGAAATAAATATAAACCATTCAAAAAGCTTGTCACTAGAGAGTTATACAAATAGTCAGAAGGAGTTCATATTGATGTCTTCCTTTATCAAGCTGTGCTGCAGATTCAGAAAACTTAACAGATCTTTTGCACTCTATGTGTGCAAGCACTCACAAAAAGTAATTAACAGGCAATTCATATTGTAAAAGGTTTTTAACATAATTTTTCCAATATTTTTAGCTGCTAAACACTTAACTTAGCATATAATTCCCACATCCTGTATCTAGTAAACATTCTTAACTGCTAATAATTGTATTATTACATGGCAGAATGGTCCTCCAATTCCCAAAAATTTACATTTAATTTGAGGAAATAGAAAAGTTTGCTGTTTTGTTTTTCTTTTCCTATAATAATGTGCAACAGGTAGAACATGTGACTTCTTAGAAAACTTGTAAGTTGTTTTTGGCTATCAGCTAAAAACACTTTACAGCTCTCTTAACCTTTCCTTGTTTTCAGCTTTAATTTTATATGACTGAGTGCATAGCTGGGCTATATTAGTAACAGTTCATCACATAGAGTAAGGTCGAGCAACATTATCTCTGTTCTGGAAATGAACAATTCAAAACTCTTACAAAAATGGTGTAGAACTGTACCTGAAAATTTCTTCAGTTTAAATTGCTCTTTGTTAATCTACTAAGGACAATTAAGAGAACATCCATTTTTTTCTGTCAATTTCTGAGAAAGTGTGAATACATGCAAGTCAAAACTACCATTATGCAGATAAAACGGTCCTCTTTCATGAAGATAATCAATAAATGACAACTGCCAATAAATAAGTCTATTTGGAAATTTTAGAGAATTCTCTTGCTAAACAAGTTAGTCTTTTTTCTTTTCCACAATGTCTTTCTGTTTAAGCTCTCCATCTGAAAGTTCTGTGTATTTTCCATTCTTTTCCTCCTCTTGTTCTTCCTCACTGCCTTCATCTGTGAGCTCCCGATCACCACTTTCCTTCTTAGCTCCCTCATGCTCAAACACCTCTCCCTCTGTATCAGCTGTGCAGATTCCGTAACACATGATGCTGATGACCCCCAAGGGTAACCCAAAGAGAAAGCATCCCAGCAGTGGTGAACTCTTGAACACAGACTGTTGAAATAGAAAGTAAAAACCACTTTCAGTGAATATATAAAGTTACTGAATTACTTATCACTCAGTGTACTTATTCAAAAAACATCCAAAATGAGAATCAGTGTTCTTCAAAGGGATCACAGAATCAACTAGGTTGGAAAAGATCTTTCACATCATCAAGTCCAACCTATGACTTAACACCACCAACAAGAGCCCAGCACAAAGCGCCATACCCAGTTTTTTATTAAACACCTCCAGGGATGGTGAAGCCCTCATCACCTCCCTAGGCAGCCCATTCCAATACCCAATCACTCTTTTTGTCAACAACCTCTTCTTAATGTCCAACCTAAACCTTCCCTGCTTAAGACAGTCGTCTTGTCCTAATGGATGTGTTGTTCTGGTTTTTCTGCTTGTTTGGTTTGGGCTTTATTGTTGTTGTTTTGTTGAGTTTTTTAAATAAGGTTCATTTGTTTGCCTTCTTCTCCAAAAATGGCAAGGAGTCCTCAACTTCAAAAATTTCTACTATACGTCCATAAAAAATGACACAAGTTCAAATTACAAAACTGTATTGGGATAGTTAATGCTTACATGCCAACTGCATATCCTATGCATTCTTTGAAGCTTTAGAAACAATTGTTATAAGAGTGATAAAAAAGCTTTGAAGAAAAATGTTTCACTTCTTACTTGTGTCTTGTTCTCAAAAATTAGTCTGCAGAAAAATTCTAGAGAGCTTCCTGCTGAGGAGCAGCTTAATGGCATAGGAAGAAGGATTAATGGTTTCAGAAACTGGTGGCTAAATATTGTACTTTCACAGAAGTTTGGAAGATGCTCATTTAGAAACAAGTGAGTTTCAACTTAAATTCACAGCACAGGCTTATGCTTGAGTAGGCCAAGTGAAGAAATGGATTTGTGTACATCTTCCTAACAAACTTTTCTTGAGCATAATTAACTTATGAGAAAAATGATAGAAATGTTTGCCTTAAAACCATACAATGAGTGGTATTTAATCCCCTTATGCTCTAAGTAATTAAACCAAAAATGTAACATTCCTCAGAAAAGTGAAGTGGTACCAGTTTCAGGAAAGGATGTCAAAAGGATCAAGGGAAAGATCTTGAGTTTTCTCTGTTCTATCCCTTAAAATACATGTCAGGCATACAGAGGAGCAGTGAAAAATGAAGAAACTAAGACACATTGAATATTTACCATACATATTATTAAAAAATGTAATCAAGAAGTTCACTTGGCTTAAACCTATACACATACCTATAATATATACACAATATAAAACAACTCATATAAAAATAGTTTTAAAACCTCCTGAAAGTATTTGTATCCTGACTGCCAAGGGCACCACCTAATTCAATGAAAAATAAAACTTACCACTATAGTAGACTTGGCATCATAGATTATTCTCTTGATTCTTTGCAGAAGTCCATCACCACCCTGTGCCTGAAATTTCAAATGGAACCATGTCAAAACTGCTGACACTTTTCAGTTATGATTCCAAAAGTTCATTCTTCAGACCTTGCAATCTTAAGTCCCTTTAGAAGGAAATGAAAAGTAATTATTCTTACATCTCATGATGCCCAGACACTCCAACTTGCCAAGCCTGGGCAAAGATTATTCAGTAGTCTCATGAAAAAGTCCCTCAAAATTGCTTTAAACAATCAGTGCCAACTTGGGCAACGGGCTGACACTCTCTCTCTTTTACCGTAAAGATACACTAACAAAAATTAGCAACTGTCCCAATTTAACAATGGTAAAACTGAAGAGCTCTTCTGAACTTCCCTGCAGCTGTTGAACATCCGTTTATGGATTATGACAGCACATGCAGCAAAACCTAAGAACTAAGCAAAGAGAAGATATAAAGGCGTAATAAATAAAACCTGTGTCAAGCAATGACAGACTATATATACACTGCCCCCTAATTGAGCAGTGTTCGAAATAACTCCGTGAATCAGAAGGCAAAACTGCTAAACTGGAGCAGTTTTCACCTTCCTTGAGTAGCCAGAGAAAAACTCGTATTTGGAAGCCAACTCATCAGCACATGATCTGACCAAAACCCCTCAAATAGCAGAAAAAGTGCACAAAGATGAGACAGACTCACAAAAAGTTACCTACAGAGTCTTACAGAATAACAATGAAGTCCAGAAGAATAATCCAACATTTCCCAAGGAAGAGAAGGGAAGAATGCCAGATTTCTCAGAAATTTCTCTGTGGTTCAGAAAGCCTGCATCCTATTGTTTACCAGCATACTTTGAAGATTCTCATTCATCAACACCTGCACAATTTCTTGGGCAGAGAATGCAACCAAAGTAGTGCCATTTTATGTCTACATACACCTTAAATATAGACAGCTTAAATGAAGGAATATCCTGTATTTTTGTATTGTACAGAGATGTCAATTTAGACTGAGTTTTAATCACTCTAGCTTCAAACAAAAGATAGAAAGACCTAAGTGACACTACAGCAACAAACAGGAGGCATCACAAATGATTTTTCTCTAAGTTAAAAAAAAAAAGACAGAAACCAATTACATTTGTTGTTTCAACCAGAAAGATACATACAAATAGAGTCTAATAGATGTTGGTAACTCAATGCACTTAAAAACCATTCAAAAAGTGAGAACTCAAGAGCAGAATCACCAAGTTATAGCAATACCCCTCACACTGCAACTGAAAGCACGGCCAGTAAAGTCCTGAACATAAATCCACTTATATCATGTTCTACACCAGTCAGGTTCAATAAACCCAAGTACCCCACATGACAAACACCTTCTGCAGTACTTGCCACTACCAGCCAATGACCCCAAACTGCTGGTACAATGTGAAGTGGGATTCAGCTAACACAGGAAACACTCAATATACAGCCAAACCAAAAACAGGCTTCTGCCAGAAGACAGCCAAATTATTAGCTACCAGCTCCCCTATGTGGCAAAGCCTTCTCTCCCCAGAAGCACAAATGAAAGTTCTGCTCCATGACTTCTTTCCTCATCTAAACAACACAGCTTTCTGTCCACTTTACAGTACACTGAAGGAATAAATAATCAAAAATTATCCAAGTCATGAATTCCAATTGGTTTATTAACTTTGTTGCTTTAACAAAAGACAGCCCTTTTTTAGTTTTAGAGCAGAGAGGAGTAAGCTTGTGTCTATTTCTAACATTCAAAGCAAGTTTAACACTATTTTTTGAATCTGAAGTTGTAATTCCTCCAGCTATTTGATTTATTAATTTTCCAGCCAAAAGAAAGGGTGCAGTTGAATTATGCACTGTAATTCAAAATTTTAAGCAAACGCATTTAATTCAAACTAGGAGATGAATAAAAATCTCTTCATTTACAACGGTACCAGTAAAAGGAATATCGAAAGAAGCCAGCTAACATTATGCTATAAATAAAAGAAAGCTTGCCTTGTACCACATGCAACAGCATGACTCCAGAATTTACAATCACATATTCAGTGACAGCACCCAAGACAGTAAGACAGGACAGGAATATTAAACACATGCCTAACTATCAGAGTAACCATTTTTTTTTCCTTACTTTAGCATCTAAGGAAATAAACACTAACCAATATATTCCAAGCCCCTGTGAAGACTTACTTCAGCTGTACCATCCAGGATATTGTTAATAAACTGAACCATGTCTTCTGTGCTCTCAATGTGCCGATCTGGTAGAAAATACTGCTGATTGGAGGTATTCAATACAACAATAGTAGGGATTGTCAAGTCACTGGAAACATAAAGCAGACAGTTTATATATTTAAAGAACTACCATATAAAATATTCCAGTTCAAGTAATCCCTACATCATTTCAAAAGGGAATCCATTTATCTTTACTTCATGTGTGTTCTTCATAATAATTCTTTAAAAACAAGAAAGCATGAGAAAAGGAGGAAGATACTCAGCAGGGTTTTGTATGGTATGGAGATGAATGGAATGGCATGGTTTCTCACTGATATTATTTTCCTTCACATCCGTGTCAGTGATACTATTGCAGCTTACAGTATTTTACATACCCAGAGCAACTGCAAATCAAGTACCTTACGATTTTCCAAATAGTAAGAGATCACAAATGTGATCTTGTATATGAAATGTATTAAGTATTTAAATTCACAAAGGCAGAAGTATAACTCAAAAATTTAATCCCACACAACCATTGTATAACTGATCACCTTTATCAATCAACCTCTACTGGTCAAGACAAAAGAATAAACCATACCAAGCATAGCCTTTCTTCAGTTCTTTTAGATATGGCTTATGAGAAACAGAGTTTTCAAAGAATTATTACTCAGCAGTTAACCTTCATATGCATGTGCAATACATCATAATTAGAAAGAAAAAAAGAAAAAATGTTAGAAATTATCTCTGGACATAAACCAATTTAATCTTCTGTTCCTTGTAGCATTAAATTCAAAATAAGATCAAGTTTAAGGAATTTTAACACTGCAAAAGTACACTGTTCAGAAAGAAATATTTAAATACATTAAACATGTTTAAAATTTTTTGTAGTCTTTATCAATTTTCTACAATTCTGTCAGTAATGAATTCAAGCACTTCCTTCACAGCAGAAGAATACAAACCTTGTTTTCCTGTTTTCACCCTTGTCTAATAGTGACATCTGGTACGTTTTTAATCCATGTAAAATTGATGATGATTTCAGTCTTCAATTCATAGTAAATTATGTAATGAAAATATTGATTATTTAATCAAGATGCCCACTTTTCTTTGGAGTCACTGAAATTATCTTAAATTTGCTTTCACATTTTAGGTGGAGTTTTTGGTTTTGATTTTAATTCAAATGCAAACCTAAAAGTGAAAAAGTTTAATACTTATATATGACATTTTTCTGAACTTTTAGAAAGCTGAATACTTTAAGATTCAAGGTGCAGACTCTGTTCCCGGTACTGAAGCTGAAAGCTGGTGGCACCTCAGCAAACGTAAGGGCAATTACAGGGATAACAAAATAATGCCATCCTTTAACTGGAACTTTAAAAATACAACCAAATAACACAACTTTGTACACTGAAGCAACCTGCAACATCAGAGTCACTAAATATAACATTTTCCCATTAAATTTTTATTCTTTTCTTACTAGGGACAAAGAAGAAATCTCAGTAGAGGACACTCAAACCAAGTCAGGTGTTTCTGTAAGTGTCTGGTAACAAGCTACCAATTTCTGTCAAAATATGTCCTCCCAGCCAAAACAGAACAAGTTTTATTAATTATATGCAGTATTTCTGTTGCATTTAACTGTCTGGTAATTGAGGTTCTTGGAGCTGGTTGTAGAGCAGCTGAAAGATAACCTCCATATATAGATTCTCTATGCTATACAAAAGTTCACAAAAGCACATTTAATGCATTACTTCCAAGAGCAGCGGGGAGTTCTACATACACTTATAGCTGACAGTGATATTATACATCTTACCTTAAAAAAAGCTGTATTTTTGCTTTCAGTAAAATACTGAAAAGCATATTTAATTAAAATTTTAGGTAAAATTATGCATTTTAGTTCAAATACATAATATTCTGATTTCTCCTTTTATGCATGGTTCTAAATGTCTATTTCTAATGCAACAAAAACATGTTCATACACTGCAGAAGAATTACAATGTGTCCTAATGGAGTTACAGCCAAGTTCATAAATGTACTTTTGTCAACGTCTAATTCTTGAAATCATACAATATTTTGCCCTTTGTAAAGAAAACAGAATTTGCTCCTATGTGTATCTAGCACAGTAAAAAAGTGTTTTGTGATACATTTCTCATTATTCAGATGTTTTCTATTTTCACTTGCTGCCATCTGGTGACAAACCGACGCAGTTGCAATAGTTTTTTTTAAAATAAAATTATTCATGTAGCCATATGAAGAGCTGCTACTTTGAATATAATTTGCTGCATTTTTTTGCAAATTCCTACTTATGCTTGAAAGGTATACACTGGGTTTAGAAAATAATTAAAAGCCGGTTAGTACTTGAACCAGAACTCTCCATATACTATTAATAATAAAATCAGGCATTTTGCAGATTCAGTTAAACAACCCAGCTGAACAGACCCTGCCACTAGATCACTGCCACTCCAAGTGGCAGTTCTGTCTTCTTTCCCTTCATTTCCTTCCTCCCAAGCACCTCATCTCCCTCCCCTACTTCTCTGCACATTGGTGCTGGCACTCAGCATGCTGAGTAGGAGGGGTAACATTGTTGAATCAGCAAAATAACTTCCCTACTTGCCCAGACAAAAACCCAAACACTTTTCTGATAGATAAACACGATGAAACAGCTCAGCAGACAGACACAGGAGCCTGCACAGGGGAAGCAATTAAACAAGTGAGGAAGGTCTCACTCTTGGCAGTTACAAAGCACTAGCTCAATCAAATCACATAATTTTAATGGAGGGACAGTTGTTTTTAAATCAGGTGTGCATCTACAGACATTCTACAAAAATAGAGACCTTGCGCCTTTGGGTCCACATGAGGCTCCTAGAATCTTTAGGGGCATGAACACATGCTTAGTTAATGTTTTGATCTGTGAGAAATGGATTTGGGAAACTTACAGAATTATAATACTGATTTATAATACTGACTCTTGGTTTTAATTTCTTCCAAGTTTTCCTTTCCTTTCTTTCTTTTTCCTTTCTTTCCTTTGCTTTCTTTCTCCAAAGGACAGAGGAGAAGTAGTTAACTACAAATGCCAAGCAACCCAACTATCTAACTAAGCATTTTTTAGAAAATTATCATAGTTAAGCATCTTGTTAAACCCCTTATATATTTCAAAATATACCATGTACATATCAAGTGCAGACAGCATCTCCCATGCATTCTATGCTTCTCTGCAAAAGTGCGTTTCTATGCATGTCTTAAAAATACATCAAGAATGAAAGTCTCACAATTCTAACAGTAAGTAATTTAACAAAGTAGACCTAAAAGATAAGCTTTGTCAATCAGCATTATCAGTAAGCCAAACATCTAACATTAAATAATACATTTACACAGTTTATTTAACAAATAATTGATACTATGGTACAGGCTGAAATCTGATGATAGGAATTTTTTTCTTAAGACATGAGAGCCAAGAATTTTTTGTAAGATTACTTTCAACTAAATACACTGAGTAACAAACACAAAAGAAGAAAGAATATTCAAATAAGAATTTACTTACTCCATTAGTAAACTATTAATGTAATCATTTCCATCCATATGGCCAAACTGGAAATCCCTGTAAGACAAGTGATTAAAAATAAAATTATGAAAAAGATAAACACTATAATGGGTTTTCAGCAGAAGTTTTTCCTTAAATATTTTTCCTATAACTGAAAATGAGAGCACACACTCAGCAATGCAATTCAAAAAAAGTGATGATCTCAAACACAGCATTATGAAATATGGTCAGTTAATGAAATGGTCCTATTAAATATCAGAATAAAAATACAAAAGCAGGCACTGTAACGTTTTTCACTTAGGTAAAAAAGTGACTGCTGTTTTAGAAACATTAATGCAGGAGTTCAATTAAAACATCAGAGTACCATGTGTGCCTACCTGTGAAAGTGATCCCGATAATCTCTGGCAACTTCCTGAATAATAGACTTTAACCTGGAAGGGAAAAAAAATAGCATTGATAATCCATGATAAACGCATTCTCAATACAAGCAATAAGCATCCAGATTTCCCCAGTAAGCAGCAATTCATACCTCATCAGCAACAAGGACTAACAAAAAACTGTCTTGCTTAGTTCATCTTGCTTAGCTCCTAAAGGTTGAAAATAGCATACACAGTACTTGAACAGTATTTTTTTAGTCTGTACATGCAACCAGAAAGGTACAAGGGAACGTCTTGTTCCTCTCAGTCTTTTCAGCAAACTCCAACCCTAGCAAAAACATTCTTTCTTTAAAGTTCCACAGACAACTAATATATAAACATAGCTAGTTTAATTTTCAATGCGAGTGAACTGAAGTACAGTCACTTGTTTAAACTCACTGAGTTCATCTCAAAGTCATCTGAACTCAAGCACTTTTGTCTGTGTTTAAAAGGTGACATAATAGCTTTCAAAAGCTATGAGATCACCATTTGCTTCTGTGATCTCATTAACAAATGGCAGAAGAGTGATACAGGAACTGCCACCCTCTCAGTGAACTCACATGTGCTTCAAGCAAGCCATAAAATAAGTAAAGTTAGTATACTAAATCAGAAATTAAAGAACATTTACAAGTTAAACCACTGATTTAACCTACATTTCTCAATATTTAAGAAACGTCCAAACCTCCCTATGTCACACCAGCACATTTCTCCCATAGTGTCACCAATACTCAATTCTGTACCTGGTATGTTCCACTGAAGAGTTTTTATCATCAATGACTGCAATTGCCAGAAGTTTTCCTAGAAGACGGAATAAAATTCTTGAAACCCTTTAAAAAGAAACACACATTCTCCAACAGGAAATTTGTCAGCTTAGAAGATCAGACACTCTCCAGGGACAGGAATTAGTTTTTAAGAATAAACAAGCCTCACAGTCTAAGAGCCTCTTCAAGCTGACCATGCTATGGTCTTAAAGCACTGAAAATAAATTAAGATGGGGCTTAATGCCACACCACTAGCACTGTATAAAAAGACTCTATAGAAAGAAGTTGAAAGGGAGAAAATGAAGATAAAAATTTATTTCCTCCTCAAGCTGCAGATTTGCATGTACCTAAATATGAGACTTTGGAGACGTGTATTATATAGCAGCAATTACAAACTGATGCTAAGTGATTAAATCACTATTCTATGGATTTAATAATGACTATTTTTCACACAGTTGTGAGCATTATGAAAAAAAACCCAAAAAACAGAAAATTTACTGGCAGAGCCCAGAATTCATGATACCAGAAACACAATTTAGTTCACAGCCTCTGTCAGAGGAGCTTAAAGGGCAACACCAGAATACACCAATCTTATCAAGATTTACTTTGTGAAGTTTTTCTGATTAAAAAAAACCCAAAAAACTCCAAACTCAAAAAAGGCTACAGTCAATCAGATAAAAGTATGTTTAAAAAGCTGGCCCAAGTTTCTCCAGATCAAGCACTTGCAGTTAGGAAAGCAGATCTGTTAACAGTGCAGTCATCAACCAGATTAACCCAAGGCTCCAGAGGCCTGATTTTTCAGTCCTCTCCAGATGCCACAATTCAATCAAAACCCTTCCCACCAAGCCAACCAATTGCTCAGTTCCTATCAATCACCATGCTACAAGAAGTATTCCCCTCAAAAATAGAAAGTCACTCTTGTTCAAGTAATACTGAAGGGTTTTAAGGACAAGACCTATAATTCATTTCCATACTTCACTGTGAAATAGCAGTAGCTTCTCCCCATCCCACTTCTTCAATACATCAATTCTCACTTTCTCCCCATTTCTTTCCACATTAGGAGACAACTAATGACCTTTTAGATGGCAAAAGATGATGTAAATAAATTCTAGGTAGTAGTATTAATACATAAAGCTCTTTAAATTATGGCTTCTCCAGTGTATTAATAAAGTTTTGGGTTTTTTTTTTTTTGCAATTTGAGGAATTGTTAGTCAAAAATGTAACAGGAAGAAATGTGCCACATTTAAATAACTTGCAAACACTATTTCTGTAAATAACAGTTTAAAATGTAGTTGTAACAATATCAGCTTCACAAGCATGTAAGAACATAGATGTTTCATACTCATTAAAACTTGAAAGAACTCAATGTTGATTGAAAGTAAGTATTTTGAAATGGAATATAGATGATAAGATGTCCTGGCCTGGAAAAATCAACACTTACAGTATTTTTTCTAACACCTCAGAGTGTGTCTACACCTTAAGAGCAGTAAAAGTCATTTGCCTTTTTCAGAGATCACCTGGATGCAAAATTTTCATTCGGCCTGCAGAACTCTGGCTAGAGAAAAGCTGCAGGTTTCTGGGACAAGTCCACTTCAATATATGCTCCTCTCCCTTTCTTGCCACATCTATTTCAAAGATATCTAAACCCACTAGATGTAAGATATCTGGACAAATCTTATTTGATACTTCTAAATCTACTTTTAAAATGCCCTATATTACCAAGAGGTAATATGCAACTTATGAAAAATGTAAGGTGTATTTAAATTAAAAGTTCTACTAATTTTTGTGACTATCACAGGATTAGACACACCAGCTTTTATGTAGTGAGGAATAGACTAATGTAGACTGTGGATGAAACCTCTAGTCACAGTCCAACATCAATAAAATACTGCCACTATCAGGTCTAACCTGATATTGATTAAACTCTGAACTTTAAAAACACGTTCTTAGTACTCTTGATTTTTCTTACTGTTTCATACACAACGTCAAAGAATTTAGGAGCAGCATCATCTCACCTGTATCTCCAAGTTCATACAGTGTAAAGCCATCGACATGAAGATAACCTTGAAATCTTTCTCTGTTTATCCAGGATGACAAATCACCATCTTCGTATTCTGACATTAAAAAAAAAAAAAAATTACATTTTTTTAAGAGACAGGCCATCAGATTTACTATTTCAGTACCATTAAGGCAACCACTAAGTTTTCTCTCTCCTTTTTCCCTTTTATTCTCGTTAGACCAATTATCACACTTTCATGGGCATTTCAAGTTTTAAAACTTCTACAGCTATTTTCAATTGTTGAATAAAAAGCGTATTATAGAAAAGCGTGAAAAGTTGATGATTTTATTTTCTAAACCAAGGATAAACTATATTAGAAGTTAACTGTGACCCAGTGCAGAAAGGAACAGGTTCAAACCCTGTTTTTAAATGGGTGTGTGCACATAACTTGTCAAGTTTCAATCAAAGTAGAGATAGAAAAATACAGAAAGCACTATTTGTCAGAGTCCTTAAATAGAACAGGAAGGTCAAGAAAAAGCAGATGCATTAAACAGCACTGTAAATGTAAATGAACAAATAATCATGTATGACTGGCAATCAGGTATACTGAAGGCTAGTTTAAGATGCTAAATGTTTTAACCTATTAAGAATTAAATTCTAATACATAACATCATTTAGATCTAAATTACAAGTAATAAAAGAAAAAAATATATACATATGTGAATAAATACTTTGTCTTAAATCCTATTGTATAGACTGAAGTATCAATAATTTCAGGTTAACCATTATCTGCTATTAGGTCGTAGCAAGCAACGCCAAGCATAATGCATCCCATGGATCTGCATCCATTTCCCCTACTATGGAGAATGAAAAAACCCAAACCAAAACACCAGACAACGTCAGAGCGCTCAAGTGCATTTTGCTAGAACTTTTTCCTCATAGTGAGCTCTTCAAATTTCTGCCATAACAGTCTTAACAGTTGCACATAAAACCTTATTCAGTCTCTTTAAACTGCATCTTCATGACTTGTCTGACTTCCAATAATGTTCCTGGTGCATTACGAAAAAGTAAAATTTTTACAAAGTAAACAAAAATCCTGAATTATTACAGTTTTTGCATTTGTTTTAGAAGGTGTGGAAAAAGCAAGCAGGCCACACAGCAAAAGAAGTGTTTCTCTGACAAGCCTTCCTTCTCCAGAATTGCTAAAAGAGATAAAAAAAATTAAATGCAAATCAAGGAGACTGTAGAGTGAATTTTTATCTGGAGGCAACAAACTGGAGAGGAAGACAAGTACATCCATTCTACAAAGTCACAAAGAATAGCTTTGGTGGCCAATCTGAAATATTTTGCTGTGGTACTACTTATCCCAAGAAATTAAACTGGCAGAATCATCTTTTGAGTGATGTATTTTCAACTTAAAAGTAAAAACTTGCATTTAAAACAATCTAAATCAAGAGTAGATGCTTTTGCATGTAAGTGGTGTGCTTATAAGCTCAAGCTATGCAAGGTAACTGTGAGTGTATGTGCTGTATGTGCTTCTAACACACATGGGCCTTATGGTACGGTCTGAGTACAACATAATACTCCTATATGGATATGCACAAACAGATACAGATATACAGTTTACAGAAGAGGCAGGTGTCCTGGCTTTATGTACTGCATATACACACTATAGAAATAGTAGTGTTAAAAACACTACCAGTTTCAGGTGGCTGTTCTACAGCCTGCACACTGAACAAGCCGGGTAAAGCAGGCTATGAATATGATGAATTTGTAAGTGAGGGAAGAAGTAACTTTTTAAAGTATGTTAATGCAGGCAAAACAGTAATATTGGAAGCTACGTCTTACAGAAAACACAAAGAAAACATCATGGCTTGTACTTCAGAACTGCTAAATCAAATTCCTTACATTTTGTTGTGGAAGAATTAGTAATTTTTTTTCTCTTTTCCTTCATGAAGGAGCTGCTACTTATCCTAAAATTGGGGAATTTCCCGGCATCCCTACATATCCTTCAAAAAATCTTAACCCCTCCAGTTTCTCTATATATGCTTTAAGTATCTTGTCTTAAGGTACTGTCCACTTTTACTTACCATCATAAACAAAGTAAGTTCCATCTTTGAAGACCATAACAGCAGGCAATTCAGGCAGTATCACATACTGAAAGAGTCAGGTTTTAATTAATCCATGGAAGATTAAAAGACTTTTAAACAGACAAACAAACAAAAAACCACAAAAAAACCAAAAAGTCCATCTGAAAACATATAAACGTAGTTCATGGGGAAAAGCTTTAGGGATACCTAAATATCTTCTGTCTACACGTACTAAGATAAATTTATCAGCTTCTGTATATTAAAAGTTACACAACATAAATATATTTTTGAGAGCTGGATCTCACAAAGCACAAAACAAACCATTTTTACTGGTATCTGCAGTAGCACGAAGAATAGTTTAAGGATGCACTTTAGATAGGGAATTGTAACTTGAGGGTTTTACCAATCATGCTCTCAGTTCCCAATTTGTGCTGTTGTCAGCATACCTGTCATACTGCTACTTCTACTAAATGGACACTCAATTCTGTGGAGTAAAACAGTACCACTGGTAACAAGTGCCACTAAATCTGGGCTATTTCCTGTGCTTCAGACTAATGGGAATACAAAGAAACAGCTTCAGCACACAGGACTGCAAACAGACCTAATTTAGACAAAAAACAAAAGCCTGTTTACCATGCTAAACATGATATTTAAGATGGTCAGCAGCATATTAAAAAAAAGCTGTAAAACCTTTCCTCTTGGAATTCAAAATAATTTTATTCAGCTCATGTTTTTAGTGAACTGTCACAGAAAAAATACTGCATCTACTTCTTTCTGCTTGCTAGCATTCTAAGCTAAAATTTTAACAGCATTTGTTAAATTGTTGTTGTTAAGAAGGAACTGCATCATAAGCACAGTTTTGATTATGTCATCTGAATTGTCTGATTTACTGATATGTTTTGGAAAGGTAAGAATAGCACCATTCCCAAATGACATGCCTTCTGTCATTCTGCTTTAACTTTATTTATTTTTATTGTAAAAGCAGAAATTTATAATATAATAGCAGATATGAATAAGCAAGAAGAGTGCTTTGTTCTCTTACTTGCCCAAAACATAATTTAACATCTTGGAAGGACAAATCAATCCATGTACAGTTTAAAGCTTGCAAAAGATGCCTAAAGCTTGGAACAATATTACCTAAAGGGATAAACAAAGCCTAACAATGAACACTGGAATGCAAAGGCTCGTTACAACTTGCAACCAGAAATTTCCCAACATTTTTGCTTCTCTCCATAGAATACTGAACACCATCACTACTTCAGCTTAAATAACACTGGTGGCAAATTACCTTCTGTGGGAAAAAAAAGCTCACTGCTTACATCAGTGTGATCACAGAACCTGAAAGACTTCCAGCCTTTTTTACTCTTTCCACTGCACAACTGAACAGTACTTTTCTTGCTCAGTTTGAGCTGAAGTGCAAATAGCATTATTTAAATTAAGGTAGCTTCTGATACAAGGCTTCTGGAAAATTAACAATATTTATAACAAGGCCCGTTCTACTCATGGTGTTGTATAATGCAGCTGCCTAAAAAATCCAAACAAAAACAAAACAACAAACCAAATTATGCTACTTCTCACCCCATTAATCACCAACTAACTTCAAAGTCACATGTTAGTAGGCATAGGGCTGACTTAGGTCCCATTTGGAGATAACAATAAATGGAAAAGTCTTTTAATTTTGCAACAACAAGTAAGCAACAATGGTTAGACTCACTACAGTAATAGCAATTTTTTCCCACCCTTGTGGTGAACTGAAAATAATTTCCTTCTTTGTCATAGAATCCTCAAAAAAAGCCACAAGAGAATTCTGCAGCCAGTGGACTGCACTGGCTGATCCCCAGGCAGACTACTGCATTGATCAGCTGTATTCTACAAGATGAAAGTAACTTACCTCTTCACTTCTGGTTACTAGGGTACCAACAGTAACTCATGCTACAAACCCCCTAGTTAGCTTTAAAAGTGTTTGGTGAAAGGACTGATTGGAGCAACAAGACTTTTGCATCGGCTAAAAATCCAAGTATCCACTTTCTTGAGCAACTTGTGTGGCCCACACTGTGTTCTGCTCATCCTCTGATTAATTTATTAATACGACTGAACAAGTAATTTGGCCAAAACAAAGCAGTGACAGACTGAAATTTGGGTTGTATTCTTTCCTCATAAAGACTCAAACATTACATGTTTCAGTGTAATTACTTGATATCTACCAAAGCCAAACATATTGTAAGAAGCCATCTCTGTGCCATCAACACAGCAAATTTACAGATGAGGAAGAAAATGCCATTTCTAGGGAAGCAGTGGGAATGGGAACAGCTTACCTCAGGCAGCACATCTTCTGAGGCAGAAAAAAAGTATGTATAAACTATTAGTTCTGAAGCAACCTCAATGTATTTTTCCTGAAAAAATACAAACAATGTTTTTTTTAATTTCTGAACTTTTAGTATGCGTCAAACAAAAGCTTTGTGACATATATCTTATCTTCAAAGAGCAATTAGAAAATATGTTTATGGCATAAGATTGTAAAAGCACTTTAAGAAACTTAAACAACCCCAAGAATTTGTTACAAGCATGCATTTCAGTCTTTTGAAAGATTTTAAAAATTACTCCCTAAACAGCCAAAAGAAGTAACTTTTCTTATTCAAGCTTCAAACCTTTAAAGGAGATTCGCCACCAACATACACAAAAAGTACACGATGTCTCTTTTGCACATGCTCAAACATATGCTGGCTAGGAAGTGGCCTGATGAGAGGTCTGGAAAGAGAAAAAAAGACAAAGAAAAAATCTCAGTTTGTGCAACCCGCAAAACTCAAACAAATAAAAATTCACAAGAAAATGTCATACAGTTTTTTGTGCTGTTTTTAAAAAAATTCCAAAATGCAAATTAATTTAATTTTTAAAGTTATTATTCCATTTTATACTAAAAAAGAACATTCCCACCCTCCCACCAAATAACGTTGTTCTGTTCCTCAAATAGCACACTTAAATATGAAATTCAGATCTTACTACAAAATGCTGCTACCATGCAAACATGCATGACTTTTACTGGTCACAGATTCACAGACTGGGCTAGACTGGAAGGGACCTGAAGATCATCTTGTCCAACCCTGCCACCATGAGCAGCGATATCTTTCACCAGACCAGGTTCCTCAGAGCCCCACCCAAACTGGCCCTGAACACTTCCAGAGATGGAGCATCCACAACTTCTCTGGGAAACCATTTCCAATGTCTTACCACCATCACAGTGGTAATTTATTCCTAGTATTTATTCTAAACCTCTCCTCTTTCTGCTTAAAACCACTGCCCCTTATCCTGTCAGTATAGACCTTGATAAAAATTCTCTGTCTTTCTTAGAAGATGTCTTTATATAGTGGAAGGTCACAATAAAGTCTCCATCATTTGAGAGAGAAAATTCTGAATGTAAGCACAATAGCCAAGAAATGTGGCCTTAGAAATAAATAATATTAACTCAGCACCAGTCTCCCAAGCAATCACACATATAGTACATACAGTTTTTAACTTCAGTATCTTGTTCTTTTTAAATAGGTCTTGGCCCACCTCAAAGTCCCACAAAAGTCTGAAGCCAGTAGAACCAGCCTCTGAGAAGAGTATACTTACCCTGCCACTCTATTAGCAA
Organism: Brachypodius melanocephalos; assembly: GCA_013398615.1. Taxonomy (NCBI): domain Eukaryota; kingdom Metazoa; phylum Chordata; class Aves; order Passeriformes; family Pycnonotidae; genus Brachypodius; species Brachypodius melanocephalos. The sequence continues at coordinate 2,049,305 of VZSR01001685.1, read as the reverse complement.
ATTCAATTATATCATCTTTGGTTCTAGGTCCTCTGTAGTTGTATGCCAGGTCACCTTTCAAGCTAGATAAATAAAAAGACAAAAAAAGAACAGAAAAGCAATCCTCTAAACCACATTCAACATGTAAAATTTCTCAACCTTCACATGTTTACTACAGTCACCTTTCGGCAAGTGATAAACAGAAGTGGTCAGCAAAATACAAAGCTCAATAATGCAATACAATGGAATTATGAATAAAAGCTTATTTACATAGTAACTGATTTACTGATTTGTTGAAATAGTTAACACTATTTTACAATTATTTTTTTCTGGTCACAGCAGTCACTTACTTTGTAACCACACAGATCATTCAGCACACTTGTTTATGACCATATTAAAAAGCCCCCTTGAAACAATGAAACACCCCACACTCAAATGACACTCAAACCAAATCCAACACACTCAGCACTCGTACTACTCAGGGATTAGTCCTTGTAAAAGGAATGCATATAAACTTCTTTAATGCTTTTTTATAATTGAAAAGTATCAAATAATCTGCAAAACCTTTCAAATTTATATATTAAACTTCAGTGAAGCGTTGGTCAGTTTATGGTACTCTGCTGAGAGGGGATGTAGCATGCTTGCATTAGCAAAGTATTCAAGTAAGTTTTACTAATTTTAATAGGCTTTCTTTGAACCCATATAGGTTTAGGAAATGTCTCTATATGCCATGAAAATTTTGCATCCTTTAAGATTATCAAGCTTAACACCTCTGCTTCCTTTCTTGAGAAAACTAACTTGTCAAGATTTATTATCAGCTATTAGGAATACTGTTAGCTTAAGCAATAATCTGCTAAAAACCCCAGTATGCCCACAGTAAAAAGTACTCAAAACTACTCAGTCTTTATTTAACATGACATTGTACTGGACTATACATTACATGAGTTTGAGACTTCTAAATGGACAGGGCTATTTTTCATTTTTTGTCATGAAACCATCGATAGAAATTCAATAGGAAGGATCAACTTACAGCTTAATTGTTGGATAGCCTCGCACTCCAAATTCAGATGCAATACCTGAAAGAAATGCGTTAATGCCAAAGTGAATCAAGACTTTTTTTTCCTCTCCTACCTTAATCCTTAAACGTGGTTTACTACTCAAGCCACATAAATGGAAAAAATGGAAGAAAATACCACTTAGCTCAACATCAATTACTTTCTTTGATTTCAAGGAAAAGCTTGCTGTTATTAAGCTACATCATTAAATTTTGGACTTCTTTCAGAAGTGCTGCAGGGTCCCAGGATAGCCTCCCAATTCATGTACCACAACTCAAATGTCATGGGACTCCTTTGGACAGACATGCTTGTTCTGCTTTCATCAAAAGTAGCATGCATTGAATATGCACATACAATTGCTTGAAAATATAAGAGGCAAAAATGAAGCATTGAGGAGGAAGAGCTGTAAATAGTAATGCTTGAAAGAAACACAGAAGACAACTAACTACTCACGTGCTAGAGTAATGGCTAAAAAGAAGTGCAGTATCACACTGCAGTTGTTACAAAAAGGTTTTTAAATCATATTCCACACAAGTAAATGTCTACTGTCATGTACCTTACCAAAAGTAGGCACTTTCTAAGCAGATACTCACCTGCTGCTTACTGAAGCGGTAAAAAGTAAAACAACTGCAGAACTTTTTCCCCCACCCCAATTTGTTTAAAACCTTCTATCTTGCTCCCATCAATTGGAGGAGTATAATGTGCAACCCCTTCCATTTGTGAACATAGAAACTGCCACTTTAAACTACACTTTCCAGCAAATTCAGTTTTTTCCCAAAGTTAAACTACAGTCTCAGAAAAGGATTAAGTCTAAAATTGTGCCAATACTTGTGCAATTCCCTGCTGAGTAACAATCCCTGCACTCAAAAAGCACCTAGAGTCAATGCTTGTTACAAAACCATTCTGAAGCTACTAACGACATGCCACAGCAAGTAGATGTTGGATGTATTGTGTACAAAGCCCTCAGTAAGAGTTTAGAAATTGACCCTAAGGTTGTTCACCTGGATCAGGGGCAAGTACGTTATTGCACAGCACTACAAATAAAACTAGCAGCTCACCTACAGGCATCTAATCAAAGACTACTGCTCTAAGAAATATGCATATGAGGATCAATATGATTCTGATCCTTTTCTCTTACAGCTCTACTACATAGAACTACAATGCATTAAAATGTGTGGTAGAACATCCAATCACAAGAGCTGTCAACAGTCTACTTCTCCTTGTACAGCTCTTGTGTGTGCTTAGGAGAACCAGAAGAGACAATTTTTAATTTTTTTTTTAATATTCCAGTTAGGGAGATCACTAAAATTCTCTCAACTTCATGGAAATTACTTATTTACATCATCACTGCCACTTCTTGATATGAAGAATGCAGTACAGGCAAACAGCAGCAATTGTGCCAGCAGCAGGTGTGATGTATTTCTACTCTGCTCACACACAGCGGACTCCTGAAGCTAAACCCCCTGAAAACTCAACTGATAACACAGCAGGTGACTGTTGCTGTGTTGATGCAAGAGCTCTATCTTCAATCCACTACCAGAGCTACCAGAGGCAACATTTACTGGATGATATATATGTTCACCTGTGATCCCAGCTCTCTCACAACAAGATTCCCAAAGTTCAGCTCTTTCACACTATTTCATATTCCTACTATAAACACAAACTATGCGGAGCAAACCACTCATGTTCCTTCCTAGTGACACGTGCACATTACAGCTGCATTTCCTTCTGATATTTTCAAGGCTGAATTACTTTGATTTCAGAGAATCTTTAGATTGCAAATGTGTTAAGCAGAGTTGACTTGAGTTCTTCGTATCCAGATGTAAAATTTCATTCTCTCAGAATGAAAGTATAAAACTATTTCAAAAGATTTATCAGACACTATGAAACTGGTAGCAAATCTAAGAAGAAAAACTTTACCAGGGCATAAAGGAACCCTTGCAGCTTTCAGTAATTTTTTTGCAAGTAAAAACAAATTATATAACAAAAACATAGTGTCAATTCTGTTTTAGGTAAAAAGTACATGATTTCAGTAACAGGATGACAAATACAAATATTTCAGGGTAAGAGTTTATACAATTTATATGATGTAGAATTTTATATACATGATTGGAAAGTTAGAGAACCATGAAATCTATTTCCAGTTTTTAAGTTACCTGGTAGCATGAATTTGAAACTTCTAATTCTCCAGATTTACTTTTCTATAGACAATAAGTATTTTTAAGATGAAACATGAAGTCATATTTATTTGGTTTTATAGAAGAAGATATATACAATAAACTGGTCTTTGAGACAAAATAATTTTAATCCCAAAAGAACAAACTCCTATATCTAAGCACTGGAAAAACTGGAATACCACCGAGAAAAGTATCCTGCATAACATTTAAGCAAATACAACAAAACTGAATAATCAGATTAAATGGATATTAACTAAAAATGCTACATCTATTTACAAAATTTTATTACATATAGATCTCACTTAGGCCCCACTCTTCCCTATACCTTCCCTTATAAATATCCTCCTAGTTCAAAATAGATTTAGGAAAATTGACAATAAAGAAGCACATAAACACAAAGGAAGTACTGTTAAGCATTCAACAATCCTCTCACGTTTCCCCAAACCACTTCTGCGAGTACTGGAGGTTTGAGGTTTTCTCTGAAAAGGTCAATACACATGAAAAGCATCAGTAAAAAAACCCAAAGCACTGAAAGCAATGAATTTGGTTCTTTGAGAAAACATTTAAAGAGAAACATGGGAAGAAATCAGCTGAGCAGTGATCACTGGTGCAATGAATTCAGTTATTTCAGCAGGCTTTGTGTAACAGTTTCAGGACCGATTACCTGAAATGAGTAAGAGCAAAAACACAGGCACTCCTCCAGCAGTAATAGAAGGAACCTAAAACTGGATGCTCTCAAGAGACACGCCACACAAAAATGCTTATATAAAAGTACTCCAAGAGGCATATCAAAAGCAGATCCTTGAAAAGCTTTTACTTTCCATTTGTCAGGAAGAATTCCCTACTCAAGAAGAAACAAACATGATAAAAAGCACATACTACAGCAAGTTGCCATTTTTAGAAAGAAAAATAATCAGGAAATTTTTCTACAATTACTGTTTGCATATTTGTGCTACGACACAAGAACAATTACAAGAAAATAAATAAGAACGGTTTCAAAACTGAGGCTGTGACGAAATTACCCCTAAACAAACCATACTTACTAGAAAAGGAAGTTGCATCCATCTTCCCAACTTTTACTGGAGAACCCATGTTTCTCATTTCTGTGCCCACTTCATTCCACACAGGCTCTAGTTTTTTACAGTGGCCACACCAAGGTGCATAAAACTGAGAAGCAAATACATTGAAAAATAATTTAAAAATAGTGGAAATTGATTCTACAATTAGCCCTCAAATCATTAGCAAGACTTATTTTCCATTCTTGGTACTCCTTATGTCTAAATAAAATTGCAAGTTAGTTACAAGGTTGGCATGACAAGCAGAATTTATGATTCAGTCCTACTTTTAATATGAAAGCACAAGTTTGAAAAGAATACATTAAATTGCTGCACTATTATATGATTTCTTATTTAGAAATAGACTGCATGGTAACTTTTTTTTTTTATTTCTGAAAGTTAAAAGATCATATAAACAATCTACCCAGGAATATAAATTTGTCAACAGGCAGAAGGTATCAATGTTTTGGTATAATAGGTAAGGTCACAATTTAACAAAAGTTGACTTTTGTTTTGCTATACACTGCTGATAAGTCCAAATTAGCACATACAGTTTTTCCCGCTCAAAAATTACAATTCTGGGTAATACAATTTTGAGAATTACAGTACATATTTGGGTGAGAAAAGGAATGTTATCTCATTCACAAGCAAGCTCTATCTTTTTAAAGACTCTCTGTCCCTGAAATAAGCGGCATTGAATCTTTCCAAACAATTTAGAAAAGTAAGAGGGCTCTCATATATTTGATCTTTTGGTGCTAACAGAAGGCTAGAAAACAAATCAGCTGATATAATTAATGAAAGGAAGTATAAAAATTCTCAACAGGGGTTATCACCTCCTGAATGTGTTAGGTAATCTGCTTTCTTTTTAAGAATTGCAAAATATAGACTGAAGCCTATTCAGCAGGCTATTGAGCCTATTCCTGGTTCACCCTGAACAGCAGATTGCTGACCTCTCCTGTCAGAAGTTTTTCTGCACCATGTACAAACAATTTTCCAAACGATGAAGCAGCCTGACTACAGAGTGTGGCACTGTGTATTTTGTCATTTGATTTCCACCAGCAAATCTTCCTGTTTTTCTTATATACTCACATCTACAAGCCAAATATCATCCTTACGGTTTTCTTTAAACCTAGAAAGGGGAAAAAATGAAATCAATAAATTACGTATCTGAAAATAAAATAGAAGTGCATGTGTTAAACACGCCAAGTCTACAACAAGGTTAGGATAAAAGTATAGATACAAAATTTCTGGTTTGTTTCTTTCTTTGAGGGTGGGGAAACAGAGGAGATGCTTATTTTTTCCCCACCATATTCCTCCTGTACATGATACTACACACATAGCTGTGCCAGTTAGGTTTCTCTAACTATTTCCTAAGACCAAAAAAAAAAAGGAAAAAAAAAACCACCACAAAACAGAAAAACAAAAAAGGAGAGTACACACCTCCAGGGGAAAGAACTATTTTGCAGTTGTCTTAGTTATATTAAATACATTTGTTGTTGTATTTTTATATACCAACTAATACAGACTCTTTGAGCATTGGTTCAAGCTGTTAATCTTAGCTTTACTAAACATCAACTACCTAAATTATCTTTAATATTAACATGTGAAGCAATTTTAGTTCAACCTCCTTTAACATTCTACAGGTTGTCAGTTTATAGTTCTATTAAAGTCGCACACAACCAAGAAACCAACTTAGTGGAATAAAAATGATCAAGTTACTGATAAAACTCAGAGATACACAGGTACTACCAAATTTTCTTAATGCTAGACAAATGGCATTTAAATTGACTGTTTTTATTAACTGCAAGTCTGTCACTGAATTCTAAAATCTCTAATAAAAAACTAAGCTTGATAAATCACAGTTCTTTGGTACTTCCCAAAATGCTGCTTACACATTTCACTGTTGTCACTACTAGATTATATGAATTATTGCATTAGTTAACTAGTTCTATGCAGAGAATTAGATTAGCTAGAACTCTAACCTAAGGTTTATTTTTGTAAAAGACAGGCTTCTTAAAAGTGACTAGGACTGAGACTAAAGTCACACACTATAACATACACAATACAACATTCTTACTGCACCACTCTTCTTGTGAAATGAGGTATTTACATATAATTATGCAGTAAGTGTGGATCTACACTCTAAGATCCAATTAATACAAGTTATAGCCCAACTCATCAGTTCCCAATATGCAGCATGCCTATAAATGGCTCATAAGCAGCAGGCAGAATTTATTATATTTCACTTAAAGTTGAATCTGTAATAGCCCATAATGGTCTTGAAGAAATACTAATGCTGATACCGGCTTACTGTTTGACAGAAATAATTTAGAAATCATGAATACAATCTAATTACAGTGTTGAGTGTTTGAAACTTAGAATGGCAGCATTTCACTACTAAATTCCAGCCTATTTTATTGATGTCATACCAAGTCAGCAGTGCCTGTACAGCAGCAGGAAAGGTATCTGGAAAGAATACGCTATGCAACTACTAAAGGAAAGCAAAAATTGCTTAGTTGACAACCTCACTAAAAAGGTACTTTATCACCCTAAGCACTATTGAGTTAATGAAAGAACCAGTGAGAGTCCAGCATCTCCTGAGAACTCTACCAGAGCTACAGCTAACTCCCAATTACAATGCCAAATAATTGGCTATGATGCAAGAGGCAGAAAGCAGTTACTGAATCATAAGATCCTAGGCAGTGCTTCAATTTAGAATATCACTTTTTCTTTGTATAAGAATAATTTATAATAAAATGTTCTCCTTCTTCTGCCACAGTACAACTGTTATGGCAAATTGTAAAGAGCAAAAAAGTTCTGAGAAAGGTAGACTGCAACCTTGCCGGCAGACAGAAACAAAAGAGAGAAAGAATGACACATGTGGAGGCTGAGCTTTTCAAGAGAGTTTAATAATTTTGACCTAAGATTGTATAAAAAAAATTGTAGTTTTTATAACAATAAATTTCAATGTACTTCTCATCTACAAGCACCTATTTAATCAACTTCCACAGAAACTAAAATCTGAAGTTTAACAAAACCCCAACTACCAAAACTCACTCTAATGTTTTGCTAATGTCAATGATTAAACTACTAGACAATATTAAGGAAGTTCAACGCACTGCTGAATCAAAACAGAAATCTCTCTACAAAAGAGCAGTCAAGCATTTTCTGAAGATTCTGTGTTTTTAGGCCCTGTAAATACGTTTTTCAAGCACAAGATTTCAGTGTCTCTTTCTAACTGTCCTGTGGAATCCTCTGTCAGCTGACAGAAACACAATCACACTGGTGAAAAGACAGCTTAAGTGATGTACGTCCTTGAATCAAAATTATTTGTCTCAAACCCATACATCTTCCCAACTACATGATCGAATGTCCTCTCAGCCCTGACTTAAACCAAGCACCCCACCTAATCATGAACAGTTTAAAGAAGTCAGTATGAAGCAAAATTGAGCACCAAGGTAAGAATTCCAAGGGCCTTAAAACACCCAGCTGCTGTACCTATTCCTTGCTTCCCCCTTGCACAATTTTTGATACCCCTGATCCTGGTTTGAGATTTGTCCCACAGACAGAAAAACACTTCCTTTTTAAGTCACGTTCCTTATCTGCTTCATTGCCACACTAGAACAAGTCCACACCCATCACAAGATGAGTACTGACCTGAGGCAGCAGATCTGCTATCAGAGCAGCACAAGGCAAGAGGAACCACAGCTCATTTTGTGCATCCTTCCTGCAGCCCAGCTGGGCCCCTCTGTCAGCTCTGCTCTGCTCTTTGTTCTCCTATATCCTGTAAGCTTAGGAAAGGGATCTATGCCTTGTACTAGTCCACACTGCCCACAGCTACTAAAATTCAAGCAGAACACAAAGATTTCAGCAACAGCAGAACATCCATAATGTTTAGGCACCCATAAAATGGAAAACTTGAGGCTTCACCAGTCACTGCTTCCCAGTTTGGGGCAAAATTAAACTTAAATTTAAATGATTTAAATTAAATTTTAATTTCAGTTAAACTCAAATTGTTTTCCTGACCTCTCTCACCATTTGCCAATTAGCTAAAAAAAAAATTCAAAAAGTCCTCCACAAAACCTGTCCTGAAATATTCTTCAATTCTTATCCTCAATTGCAAATACATGCATTTGTTTAGTTTTGTAATTGAAAAATTCAAGTATTCTAGAGTAAGATTTCCTTTTATCAGCTACTTAAAAAAATATGTGACAACAGAATCAAGATTCTTCACTCCAAAACAGCAGGTACATTTAAATACACACGTGTGGATACATGATATAGGAGAACAGACAGGCTAAGTGTAAGACATTGTCAGTCCTTGAAAATATGTGCATGTTTTAAAAACAAGATTTGAAAATCAAGTCCAAAGAGCTCTCACGCTTCAGCTGTTTTTTTCACACCAGAGACACTGCTGTGTCTCTCCTGAGAACTCCTTCGATATGCTCCCATACCCTTACCCATAAAACCACTATGCCTCATCTGATCTTACAATTAACAAGCAATATTGTAAAAATGTGAATGGTTTCCTGACAGTTTAGCTCTTTGATGCAATTTATTGTGGACTGAACCCTCACAGAAACATCATCTTTAACTGGCTGAATTTATCCCAAAGCAGTCATCTAATGTCAACTTCTCCTCCCCTACCAGCTACTATTCTCCATACCTTCTCTTTCAATTCCAATAACCGTGCTGCTTTCTAGCACTTGATATCAACCTGCTAACCTGATCAAAAAAAACCAAAACCAAACCATTTCTGAAACAGCAACTATGTAGCTATCAAACAGCTGCAGCAAACCAGTACACCAACAGTGACACCACACAACCAAGTTCTTGGCATGACTACTCACTTCAACTCCTGCACAGAATCAAGACTAATTCTGTTGTTAAAGCACATTTTTACACAAGTATTACTGGCACTTCAAGGAAGATGAACCAGTCCTGCAGGCCTCTTTCTCTCTTCCCTTTCTGGCCATGCGTGAATGCACTTAAGACTCGTTCTCCCAAGCCCTTGAGGCAGCCATGCCGCAAACTCTAACGAAGAACTTGGTTAAATGCAATCAGCTTTTATTTGGGGCAGGCACCAACACATCAGTTGAAAGACGAAAGAACAAGCAAGAAAGCCCAAGAACATTTCTGGCAACACCACAACAGTAACAGCTTTAAAGAAGCTGAAAAACCAAATTATTCCTCAGCTTCACTTACTGAACCTCCTTAACAGGTGAGACTGAGGAGAGACCTCATGGGAGTCCACAATTTCCTCCAGAGAGGAAGCAGAGGCACAGTAACTGGTCTCTTCTCTCTGCTGACCAGTGACATGACCCAAGAGAACAGCATGAAGCTGTGTTGGTGAGGTTTAGGCTGGATATCAGGAAAATGCTTTTCACCCAGGGGTGGTTGGGCTCTGGAACAGGCTCCCCAGGGAAGTGGTCACAGCACCAAGCCTGACAGAGCTCAACACGTTTGGACAACACTCTCAGGCACATGGTGTGACTCTCTGGGAGTCCCGTGCACGGACAGGTATTGTACTTCAATGGTCCTTGTGGGTCGCTTCCAACAGAGGATATTCTATGATATTTCAGGCCACAATCTTTCTGTCCTGTCTGCTATAAAAAAGCCACAATCTTTTCCAGTGTAGCTTTCTCGACAAGCACATCACCCACAAAGTCTGGGGTCACGTTCCCCCCAACAATACCCTGGCAATTAGACAAGACACCCCAATACTTACGACTCATCTAGATCCTCCACAAAACCCGCACCTGACGCCAGCACGTGTGCAACCACTGCGAGGCAAAGGAAAAGCGTTCCGTGAGTGATGCCCGAAGCAACCCGGGGTGCTCACCCACAGCAGCTGACAGGCTCCCTTCCCTCCTGCCCCTCACGCCCGCAGCGCTGCCTGCCTCCCAACGCCACCGCTCTCCCCGCTGTGCCCCGCAGCCCAGCCCGGCGGAGCCGGCGCCGCCCGCCCGTCACCTGCCGCCCAGAGCAGGCAGCGCTGCCGCCCGCCCGGCGCCGCTGCCATGTTGACAGAGCCGCGGCACGGCCGGAAGGGGAAGCGCCGACCTCTCCCCACGGCACAGGCGCAGGCGCGGGGCCGCGGGCGGGCTGTGGGGGCAGTGGCAGTCGGTGTTCCGGCAGGCCCGGGCTGTTCGGCTAGCCGAAGGGCGACCAGCGGGGCGAGAGGGAGGGAGGCAAGCGAGGCACCGCGGCACGGTGACGGAACGCGGGGTGTACAGACTCTGTCATCTTCTCAGCGGGGGAAGTCTCGTTCAGTTGAATCAATGCCGGCTTCTTTGGAAGAATAAGCCTCGTCCTCCCTCCGGCAGGAACACGTGTGCCGTCTGTCGTGTTGCCAGCTGTCTGCCGTGGGCAGAGCTCACCCCTTGCCTTGCTGCTGTGTCAGCAGCCTTCCTTCAGCACGGGCGCGAAACTTGCTCACTTTAATGTCCGTGTCATTCCCTCCTTCAAACCTGTTCCAATCTTTCCTATCTTCAGCTACGGTGTTTTTTTTCTGTCAGTGCACATCTGCAGGTCCTGGTAGGGCAAGTAGTCCTGGTTGTTTAAAAACTTCAGTTAAAGCAGGTCTGAGATTATTCAGCCTGGAAAAGACAAGGCTCAGGGGAACCTTATTGATGTGTGTAAATACCTGAAAGAGGTTGCAAATAGACCAAAGCTGGGCTCTTGCCAGTGGTGCCCAGTGATAGGACAAAAGGAACTGGGCATAAAGTGAAACACGAGATTCTCTCAGAACGTAAGAAAACACTTCTTCACTGTGAAAGTCACTTGAGTGCTACCCAGCAGTCTCTCATCTCAGAGATGCTCAGAAGTCACCTGGACATGGTCCTGAAAAACCATCTCTAAATGGTCCTGCGTGAGCACGGGGTTTGGACCAAATCACTTCCAGAGATCCCTCCCAAACTCAACCATTCTGTGATTGTATGATCTATCCCATTTCAATTTTGATTCCTGTAGCATAAACTCACCCTTTCTCCCTATACTACACTTACTTTCCTTAGCTGTACATGCAAATGTTTAAGATCTTTGCTGGAAAAGGATTGATTCTTTCCAGGGATCATCCAGTTCCTCTGAATTAAGTGTTTAACCCTTTTCATCTAATGATAGGGCCTATTGTCTCTTTGAATAATGTCTACAGGCAGCAGACATTAAAGTTGCTTAATTTTTGGGCTGCTCTCTGTGTGTGTGCGCACATGTGCTTGTACTTGATGGATGTAGATACATGTTCTCTCAGCTACTGATGAAGATGTACTGTTCACTTAATGCTTTGTGGGTATAACCTGTTGGATTCATTAAATAATCCCCAGTGTTGTCCAGCCCTCTGCAAAAGCCAACTTCCATATCATAGACTAGGAAATAGGTCAAGGCCTGAGAGTATATGCAACAGCTCACATTAGAATTCTAAAATAGCTGACTCTGACATATGGTAGGCATATTTTTTCCTTCTCACATTTTACTGAAGGATTTTTGCAATATTAAGACTATTTCACTTCCCGCACCCCCCCACCTCTCAACCTCCAGTGCTGGGAGAACTAACAAGTTCCTGACATCTGTATTGGATAAACCATGACAATTATTCACTGAATGCAGAGAATTTCTGTTCCACAGCATTTCACCTTCTGTACACCACAGTTAGCTAAGTGGTGTCTGTATGCCTGACCAAATGAGAGATAGCATCTTTTTGATCCTAGTCTAACTGCTGTCTAGACTGAGACAATGAAAACAATTTACTCAATCAATCCGTTTGTAGAAAATCCATACGGGAGAAAATGGGCATAGCCAAGTAACTGTTAAATTAATATAATCCTGTTCCCTGTTAAATTAATATATTCCTGTACTCAGACAATATATGACTGGCTTTAAATAACTTTTAAAGGGAAACAAACATTTTCCATAGCTTTACAGAGATTTGAATGAAGCTCTTTGTACACCTTCTAGGTCCTATTTGTCAGCTTTGAGTTTTATTCATTTTGCAGGTAATGGAATATGATTGTTCTAACTTTTGAATTTAGTGAGCCAAACTTGTCTCCTGAAAAATATAGCCTGTAAACTATTCTTGAGCTACTTTATCTTGAAATTAAAGGAGTTGCTGTATATTTACTTTGTAACTCAATTTACATTCACATAGACAACTCTATGCTATATTTATTTATAGAGTTTTTGCTAAAGTTTTAATGCGTAAAATCCGTATAAAAGATAGTTCTTGCACTACAGCCAAGTAAAAGTATCACGGGAAAAGCATGTAGCATGCAAACCAAATAAGTTGGATAATGATAGATGACATACAGAGAAATGTCAAGGGATTTTTGTGGTTTTTATTATTTCTACTATGGACATTTTTTTGGAAGAAAATGCAGGATTAATGTATTAAATAAATTATTAAATTCAGTGAAGAATTTTGTGTAGAAAAGGGATGATTTGGTATATGAACTGAACAGGAGATATGAAAAGAAAAAAACCACAGTGAAAGGTAAAAAGCAAAAAACCACAGAGAATATTGTTGAAATCCTGGGAGATGCTGCAGGGAAAAGTAGGAATTACAGGGAAATTAGCAAACAATGAAACATTGGAAATTGAACACGCAAGGGTTCAAAGATTCCTTCCAATCTATATTGTGTAGGATGATTTAATGGTCCTGCTGTCCCAGTTTTTTTGAACCTTATAGATGGGGGATTTCAACAAAGACAAAAGCCAGGCTTTGCCTTGTGGCCTTGCCTTGAAGGGGGATTTGCAGAGGAATCTTGCTGTTGCAGGATTTTCAGTCGGTTCATGCAGATTGTGCACTCTTCTTGCTCTCTGTGAAGAGCATGGAAAAGAATTTATATGGAACTCTGTCTGAATTATACAATGTGAGCTTAATTTTACTGGAATATGGGAACTTTTGCTTTAAGAGATAATCTCTTTCAAGTAATTTCCTGTCTAACTTTCATTAACATTGTAAGTGGAGTATCTAGGTTGATTTCAAGACACATTTGCATAAATAAAATAATTAGAAGATCTTTGTGCACATCCTTATTATTATACAGTGGATAATGTTTCCATGTCATCATATTAAAGGAGACTTTCCTGGGGGAAGGGCCCAGGAAAACCAAAGGCAATACAATAGAAAGGGTGACTTAAAATGAGGCATGAGGGAAGCTTATCTTGACACTACCTCTGTCTCTGTACTAACTGTGCCAAACTTGTGGCCTGTGAGCTTGATATGACTCACCAGAACAGTTAGAGAATCACAGAATGGTTTGGGTTGGAAGTGACCTTCAACATCATCTAATTCCAACCCTCCTGCTCTGCTCAGGGACAGCTTTCATTAGACTGGGTTGCTCACAAGCCCCATCCAACCTGGCCTTGAACACTGCCAGGGATGGAGCATCCACAACTTCTCTGGGCAACCTGTTCCGTTGTCTCACCACTGCCACAGTAAATATTTTCTTTCCAATATCTAATTTCAACGTGCCCTCTTTCAGTTTAAAGCCACCCCACCTTGTTCTGTCATTATGTGCCCCTGTAAATATTCTCTCTCCAGGTCTCTTGTAGGTCCCTTTCAAGTACTAGAAGATGCTATAAGGTCCCACTGCAGCCTTCTCCAGACTGAACAACCTCAACTCTCTCAGCTGTCTCCACAGGACAAATGCTCCAGGCCTTTAACCATCTTTGTAGCCAAAAGGTTATTTTGGCTTATAACCTTTCGCCTTTCTTCATTCCTGAGAACCATGAAAGCAGCTAGTGGCTAAACCTAGTAAATTTTTTCTTAGTGTCAATACGCTCCCAGTCACCATCTTGCAAGGGCAAGTCAGGAGCACTCCAGGACATGTATGTACTTTTTGCAGTGAATTAAGCCTGTTAGTCCTAGGAGTCTGATCCAAGCTTGTGTGCATGGCGGGGTTCAGTGCTGCTCTCCAACTGGCTCTGGCACCGACCTTGCATTTAAAGGTACAGTTTGGTATCTTCCCAATCCAGTGAGTCTTTGCCTTCGGCAGAAACGTGGCAGTGGCGAGGAATGAGGGGAGGACTCTTGGGGGGTTCAGCTCGGGTTTATTTCAACCACAGAGGGAACCCAGCAAAAGCCGTTTTCCCCTCTGGGTTTTACCTTAAGTACTGGGATGGGGCAGCAGAAGGGTACAGGTCAGGAACCAATCCGGAAGGTGGGGGGGAGTTACCCAGCACCAAAGGAACATCAGTAGAACAATACAATGCATAAAAAAGGGATGGGACAGCTGAGACCCTGGCTAATCACTCGACAGCCTTCCTGGAATTTTCCAGGCATTAGGGCGGGGCTGCAGAGTGATGGACAGGACTCAGGAGTTAGTTATGACTCGAGGGGAAACTTAGTAAGACCCAAAATGCACCGCTACATGCATGCGCCCATTTTTTAGTCATCTCGGGCACATTCATCTCCTCCTTTGCCTTGGGAAAGCATTCTGTTTCTATTTGGCCAGAAAATTTGTGCATCCATTTTCTGTGCTGTCCCTCAGAATTAAAAGAACAAAAGCCAGGGTGCTTGACTGCAGAGAAACTGAAATAAGATAACTCTAACAATCTCACACATTACTGACTACTTTCTTAGTGTGTTACATAAATTAATAATGTTTTCAGTCCTAACTCTGTCATGCACAACAGCCAGTAGACTGAGTTTATTTACTAGCACTGAAAGAATGAAAGAGTCTCAATTCTAGCATTTTTTGATGGTAAATAGCAGCAAGTCCCACTGATGATAAAAAGATGAAGACAGCAAAGAGGGTTAAGAGAACTCACAAAAGTTACTAAAATTCACATTACAGATTTCCTTGCTTTTGATATTTCAGTAACTCAGCTAGTTTTTTTTATCAGTTCACCAAAAGAGTCAGACTCGATGAGCCTTCTGCATCCCTTCCAACTGAGATGATTCTGTGACCTGTACCATGGCACCAACCCTCATGTCCCCCCATCAATCCTCTGCATGGCTGCTGTGTGTGGGACCCAGTGGCCAGAGATTCCCCAGGCTCATGCCCTACCTCTCCCGTGGAAGGGGCCCTAACCGAGCCCTCCCCACTGCACAGCATGGCCACAGTTCCCCCAAGGCCAGGGCACCTCACTGCCCCTTCCAATGTCCTCTAGCCAGGGCCTCAGTGCTTTTGGAAGGGAAGGCATTAGCAGGCACAAGCCTCCCTCCTGGCCGAGAGCTGTTTCCCTGGCATTGCCAGGCAGTGTTCAGGATTTTTGACAGTGTTCAGGAGTGAGGGCAAAAACAAGCCCTGTGGCAGAGGCGAGTAATGTAGCCTCCACCCTGGGCACACCCGTACTGGCTCTGCCCATCCCATTGGCCCCTGTAGCTTGCCTGGCTCAGACCTCCAGGAGCCTGGGAAGGAACTGTCATAGTCGAGGCGGCCACTGCACTCAGAGTGCTTCAGTAAAAACTTCTGGGGGCATCAAGTATCAGGACTTTGTTATGCAAAAAGTCTTTCATACCTTTTTTATGTATCTTTCCGATTTACAGCCCCACAAGCTCTGGCTCTTTCTCTCCTTCTTCTCTCTTCCTTCTGCAGTCTTGGCTCGCTGCTTCCTGTCCCTTTGCCCTCGCAGCACAGCCAGCAAACTTCAACTGACTACTTCTTCACAGCACAGCCAGTAGACTCCAACTTCTTCACAGCATGGCCAGCCAGACTCAAACAGATTCCTCCTGGCTCCAGCTCTTTATCACACCCTTAGCCTTGAGGGCAAGGCTGTTCCCACTCTTAGTGATTAACACAGCTGCAATGTATCAGCCGCAAGATTGTCTTTAGCACTATCTCTATCCACAAGGAACAGCTGCAGCTCATCATATCCAATCTGCTGGCAAGGCAAGGCAAGGCAAGGCAAGGCAAGGCAAGGCAAGGCAAGGCAAGGCAAGGCAAGGCAAGGCAAGGCAAGACAAGACAAGACAAGACAAGACAAGACAAGACAAGACAAGACAAGACAAGACAAGACAAGACAAGACAAGACAAGACATTTGTTCTCCTGTTCCTGCTGACTGACAGAGTTTTGCTGAAGTGATATTCTGTTGTGATACCAGCAGAGGGGAGGGAGGAGCATAAGACACATATGGGCTGTAGAACATATAACTGCTTTATTTTGGGTAACCTCAGGAGTGACCCTGACCTTCAGTGGAGTCTCTGACTGTGACAGGACATTCACCATTAACTACTCAAGAGCCTATCAACCCCCTAGATAGGGGGTGAGAAACAGAAGATGGGAAGGAAGGCATGGGCGGAATGACAAGGTGAAGAACAAAGTGAATTACTGACAATTTAGCTCTTTCCTCTCATTCTTCTTTGCCACCAGATTTTTTTTTTGCATGAGAGATCATGAAAGCAAAGGAGGAGAAACACTCTGGCTGTTATCTCCCAGCCTGCTGTTTTAGGGCGGATGAGTGCTGTATTGAAGCCCAATGCAGGAGAGGAGGCTGCGCAGATGTTAACCCTGGCTAGTGACATCTAACTGAGGACCAAAAAGGCTGTGGATGTTCAGATTATGTATCAATGTGTGTGTATGTGGGAGGGGGGAAGGTAATGTGGGGAAAATTTATCTGTATATAATTTCTTCTCAAAGAAAGTGTAGCTTCTCCCTTCACTGTATCAGAACTTCTGTTACCTCTCAGCTCCTGCATATCCTTTAATTTACATAGGAACCTAATACCCTTCTTCTAGCTTTGCTGCTTCTTAACATCCTGAAACACTGAATTTTGTCTTTTGGTGCAACTCAAAGCTCAGTCCAATCTGTCACATATCAGAAAGAGAGACATGTCAGGGACTTGTATGAGGATTTTTTAAAATAATTTTCTTATAACCCTTGGAAACTTGATGCAATGGACCCTCTCTCCTTACTCACAGCGCTTGCTACCTGTCTCATTGTAATCACTCATGACCCTATGCTATTGCCAAAAATTATTTTAAGAAGAAGGGAGAGGAAAGAAAAGTCAGGGGTTTTTCTAGTGAATTTCTGTGACTCTGTCCTCCAGGTAAGGAGATTGCAAAGTAGAAAGTTGTGTTCCTTACCTCGTAACAGCTTGAAGAATGGAGAGGCGATTTCAATCTTGGTCTTTTTCACATTCATTTGGGAAGTTGCTAATCAGCTGGGCAATAGTTCACTGACACAGCATGTCACAGATGATGAGTAGATGTTTGACATCATCTTGATTTTTTTTTTCCCTGCACAACAGTTTTCTTTCAATGCCTAGGGAAAAAATTCCAATTTCAGTAGGTTCTGGACCAAGTCCTATCATATCATATCATATCATATCATATCCTATCACTTGCTAATAATACGCTGTTTATTTATCTGTTTCAGATGCTATTCAGATTTTGAAAAGAGGTGGCCTCCTTCAGCTGTAGGCTACAGGATAATAAATCCTGTTTGGAAACCATTCATAGCTGGCTTCAAAGGGAGACTTGAAGGATGGGAAAAGGCAAGCACCCCTCCATAGACTGTACAGCCCAAGAGAGGAGGCTGTGACCACTTGCAGCACCAGAACAAAGAACACCTTGCAGACATGATTGTGGGCCTGCAAGGGATCAGCTGAGGTATGCACAGGCCTCAGAAAAATATGCTTTTGTCCTGAGCAGCTATGCCCTGCCAGCGTGCTGCAGAGTGCAGTACAGAGACTGGAATGCATCAGCTGTGTCAGATGTGAGCTCTGTGCATGCGAGGTGCCGTGCACAGCTCATCAGGGTGTCAGCACATCCTTCCCTGCCTCTGCTGTCAGGATTTTTCCACCACTGTGAGCTCCATATTTCAACTACAAGCTGACAGCATCCCTGTTCTTGTAATTTGCAGCTCTTGCCAGCACGTGGCACAAGAGACTGAAATGGACTGCCTTTCTAAAATATCTGTACAGCTGCTGCCAAGTCTGTGCTTCAACATCATCAGGGTTGTATTCCATAAAGAGGGAAGGTTCTCCAGATTTCTTATGGCACAGTAGTGGTGTTTCTTTACACACACATACACAAAATGATTGCATATGGATCAGACTGTGTCTGGCTAATAGAAGGTGCTAGGGAAAGGGTACTGAAATTCCACTTTTGCAAGCAACAGAGTGATAGAGGGAACTCATGCTCATGTCAAAAAGAGTAATTATCAAAAATCAGAATCTCGTGGACAGAAATGGCAACTTTCCTGCAGTTATACAGGAACAGTTGGTGCCATATTGAGTAAGGACTCATAAATGCATCAATACATTGATATGGTTGGGCAGGCAACTGTGAGAGAATGGAGGAGATTGCTGGCTCCAAACATTTTGGATGCGTGCCCTGCCCCACATGTCCCTGGGCCTTATCCCAGCCTGGCAGTGGCCACCCATCCCTGGCAATGCTCCACACCCACCTCTGGAGCTCCCATCTAGGCTCAGAGTGGCCAAGACAAGGGAAAAGGAGGAAAGAAAGCAAAGTGAGAGCTTGAACAGGAAAAAGAGGCATGGAGGAAGATGTAAGAGTGTTCTGATATGGACAAAGTTTTGAAGTTAGATTTGGTGGTTCATGGTAATGCAGCCCACGCCAAGAACTCATGATAAGAGAGGAGGAAGAGAAGTCATGAAAAGCCAAGAAGCTGAGATGCTGTCTAATGAAGAAGGCAAACCAAGGAAGTTACACACCTTCTGATATTGCATCCAGTAGTATCCCTCAATGATGCTAGTATTTTTTGGTTATATTTAAATATTTGCTTTATGTACATTTTGTTGTATGTTTTTACTTAATTTTTTTATTATTTACTAAATATATTTGCTATTATGATGTGTGTAAATATCAAAATGAAGTTTACAAAATACTATTTCTGAATATTTGCATAAAGATTTTATACAAAAAAATTTCTAGCTATTCATGGGTTTTTTTACTATTATGTGAAATCTAAGAAAGTATAGAAAAATATATATTATGATTTTAGTAATAATCCAACAACTAATTTACTAATTTCTAAATTAAAAAATGTTTTAAAAGTATAGAAAAATATATTTTTTGTCTTTAATGGTAGAGGTGTTTTGTACATTTAGAATACTCACTTCCTTGGTATTTACCTGGTATCAAATGGTTAAGATTATAAGGCTCACAATTAAGAACTGCTGTCAAAGGCATGTTAAGCAGAACAATAATCTAAATAAATATTACTCAAATAGCCTTTCACGTGTATCAGACTGCAGCAAAGAAGGGGAAAGGATGATATGAACTTTAATTTGAAAGTGGTAAGTGCACATTTGTGAACAAATACTTCTTCTGATGTTATATTTTTATGCACTTTTTATAACTACATGCCACCTACATGGCATGGTCTTCATGTTTAATACGAGTATTATCACAAAAAAGGTTATCAGTAATTGCATCATTTGGTATTGAATATTTTGATAGAAATATGCAAATTTGTGCTGCTATGACTGTTTATATCAGTATTTTTTTTTCAGTGGAAGAATAAGCTATACTAATATGTTGTATCCTCACATAGTGGCTTTATCTAGGATGATGGGTTTGTGCAACTATAACTTTATGTGTACCTAAGTCTGTCCCATAAAATGAAATAACCAGTAACACATTTGTCATAAATAAAATCAAATTCAAAATAATGATAAACTTGTAGTGAGATAAATTCATGTCTAATTAGAAGAACAGACAATTACACATGATCTGGTACACTTTGGGGATTTTTTAATGTGCTTTGCATAAGATTCCTTTCAGTTTTTGCAAGGCACAACATGAAGTACAATTTGAATTAAGGGTATAATTTTGAAGGCATTAGTACTGCTGACACTGGCAGTAGGATTTGCCTGGTCTTGCATTAACATTTCACCTTTGCATATAAGTGTAGTTTTTAAAACAGTTTGAATTGATCATTAGAGGTGGGTTTTTTTGGGTTTTTTTTTTTTGGTTTGGGGTTATTTTGTTGTTTTGTTTTGGATTTTTTTCTCTTGTGTTTGTGTGTGTATATGTTGAAGATTGAATTTTTTAAAAACTTTTTTTAAACATTTTTTCATATATTTTATATACATTCCTTTTGTTACAGAGACACCTGGTGGTCTTTGGTTGTATGTATTTACAAAAATAGTGTTTTTATGGCTGGATTTGTTTTAAATTTGCTTTATCATTTGTAATATATCACTTATTTGGAATCTCCTACATTATGGGACTGTGTAATTTGAAAATCAGACTCAGAACACTTACACATTATCCAGTATGCACAAGGTATTGATTCTCATGACTGATCAGGGGTATTTTTCTTGACTTTTCTATCAGAGCTATAAGTAAGAGAGGTTGCAGCATATTATTGACTAAGCGCTGTAAGAATATATTTCTTCTGAAATTTGATTCTTAGAATAATAGGTGTTTGGGTTTCATGTTTTGAGCATTCAGTTTGTGTTTTGTTTCTGATTTGTCTGTTCTAAGAGATTGAAATGATGACCAAAAATTTATGTCAGAACAAGTTTAATGTCCAGATCAGCATCTTAGTACATAAAGGAAATGCTTTCTGCACTAGAAACACTGGCAAGAACAGGACTATGCTACTATAGAAAAGTTTTAATAGCACTTCATGCATACAGCATTTTCTAAGTAATAGGCAATTACAGGTAATTACACAGTATAACAGATAATTACACGAGATGCTGATGTTAGCTCTCTTCTCACACCACTCCCAGACTGTCAGGCAGACAGCGTCAATCAGGTCCTGGAGCAAGGCCTGTGGTGTTACAGCAGCTTCTCCCCGTGTCCCTGACTGTAGCTGCCCTGTCACAGCAGTCCTGACACCCAGCCCCAGCAGGGCCCTGCTTGCACAGCTCCAGCAGATTTGTGACCTCCTTGTAACACAGCTGGACACGGCCACAAACAGCTGCACTTAGGTGGACGTGTGCTGTTGTCCAGCCATGGCATTCATAACCAGCAGCTAGGTTTGGATTTCAGGTAAAAAAACCGCTTTCATCCACTCTTTCCTCATAGGCATGTCCTGCAAAGTTTCAAACGCTAGGTATCTATATTTTAGTCATCGTGGTGTTGGTGGGAGTCAAACTGATTTTTTGCTGCTAAAACAAACACTATTCTCTTCCAGAAATCCAAATAGTATAGAAACATTCTTAGCCAAATGTGGAATATGCTTTTACAGCTTTTACATTAGTGAAACAAAATTGCTGTTGTATTTTTGTTGGTAATTATCCTCGTGGGGTTTTTTTCTTTTGTCATTCAACAGTTATCAGATCTGTGCCCATGACGTCATTTAATTAATGCAGTTCTTCTTTTTTCTTTTTAAGAAAAGTTTACAGACACTTTGAAATCATTTTTTGTAATGCTTACATTAACACTTCAGTTGAGGAGTGGTTTTCACACCTGAATTTCTGTAATGCTTAGTGCAGTGATTTTCAGCATGTTGCCACACTGTTTTGTTATAATTTAAAGCTCCGAGAAGAATGAATGCAACAGAAATGTATGAAGCTCTAGGGAGCTGTCCTCTGCAAGATTTGTATTTAGCTTTATTATACTTTAATTTTCACCCTTCTGCTGGCTGCCAGAATGCTTGCCCATCACTATAAGAAACAGAACATATTCATAGTATTTTTGGGAAATATAGAGGAAATTCAAAGATTTATCCAACAGTATTTTCTTCCTAACTTGGCCAGATCTTTTTATAGCAAAAATATTCAGCATATAGGAGGCAAGAACAAGAAAATAAAAGGAAATGTGCTTTAAATTAATGTTAGTTAACATAACTGTTAGTGTAATTTAAGTAAAAGCACATTAGTAATAATGTGGTCAGATAAAATTAGAAGTATTCTTGGTGTGCAGGAGATGTCACCTGGCAAAAAGCTTGCAGCTTGAGTCAGTACACAGACAAAAACTTTAAATTACGCATGAGCAAAGCAATTAGTGAATTCTTGAGGACTTGATTCAGAGTGATTTCAACAAAGATTATTTGTACATCTTGATGGTTTTTAGACCTGACCTAGAAAACTAAATGCATGTACTTGCAAGTACCGCTTTTTTGACAAATAAGGATGATTACAAAGAAATAATCCACATCAATTTTTTTGGCAAGTTCTTCTTTAACTGATGGAACTATGAGAATCCAGGACTTGAGCAAGCTTCTGTTACTGCCACTCACTTAATAAGGGAATGTCTCCCCATGCTAAAAAATTAATGACTTACATGCATCATACACTCTCAACCCACACTGAATGTAAAGTTAAATTAGAATGCTCTTTCTCATTAGGTTTTTTCAGTTTAAAAAAAAATGTTTCATTGTTTCTTAGCACTAGTAGAGTTATCTTTCCCCTTTCAGACTTTTCAGTTACGTCTGTATTTGACATGATAGTGTTCCTAGAGCAAAGGTTCCTTGCTGATAACAATGTTACACAGCTTTTCTCTGATATCCTGATGACTGGTTGGGTGATGTCATATAAATTATGGCGCTTTCGTGTCAGAAAGTTGGAAATCTAAAAGTGGAGCAGCAGTCATCATCTGAGTGCCAGAAGTAACCAGCTTTCAGCCTCTGTCTTCATGGGGGGCTCCATTTTCACACCTGATAAGCACAGATCTAGCTGCACCTTCTTCATTATTGTTAGGTTCTTGAAGCTGCAGATGGAGATGATCCAGGTGTTATGGGATGTTATAAGTGACCATCATGTCCATCAGCTCCTGGCAACAGGGGCTTCTCCTGCCTGGCTACTGAGGAGCATCCCAGTGTGCCTAGACAGACAAGGTTCTCTGTCCCAGGCTGGTCCTTGGCATTGTCTCTATTGACCCTTTCTGTGACCAAGTTTGTGTCTCTGTGGGCTCTTGTTTATGGTTTTCCCTTTACTCATTGAGTAAAGAAGAGTCAATGTATGGGGAAGGTTTTGCATCAGATGATGATCTTAGTGAAGAAGACTCTCTCCCCTTTCATATGACCTCACACCAAACTATTTCTCATTATCTCTGATGCTGCATAGTCTGGTGACCTCCTTCTGCAGACACTTTGCTTGGTCAAAAGAGCAGGCAGGCAAGGAGCCCAGCTCACCTTGTCCCAGAATCAGCCAGAAGCTCCAGGCACTCCTGAAGCGAGATCCTTGCAGAGCTGGAGCTCCTTCAGGAGCTCACTCTGGGTCACGGTCTTTGCTGTGCAGGGTCGGTTCCTCCAGTGGAATTTGGGAACTATGCCCTGTGGGATGTCACCACCACTGCTGAGCACAGGAAGGCTCTTCTCAGCAGAGCATCTGTCCCCTCCTTTCAGAGCACCCTTCTGTGCCAATTGGTGCCTCCCCAGGCTGTGCCCTGTGTCTGATGGTGCTGCTCACCAGTCACACCAGAGCAGATCTGTAACAGCTGCTCATGAGGCCAAGAAGCAAATACACAGGTTATGGGGCACTGCAGGTTACATAAGAATTCCAGTCATGGCCTAGGGACAAATGAGGTTGGTGGAGAGAGACGAGTGCCATTAAAGGGACTGAGATGGACATCAAAGACTTCTGGGGTAAATCATGTTCTAGTCAGCTGGCATATGGTAGTACAGTCAGAAGGAGGTACTCTTGAGGTGTAGCCTTTACAGAAGAGGAATTCTCTCTGCACTAATGGTCTGGACACACTGAAGACCGTATTTCTTTGTTTTAGGACTTCCATATAACATTTTCATTAATCAAAACAGAGGTGCTCTCTGATGATAAAGTTTACATGTTTACCTGATTCTGTAGTTGAAGGGAATATTTCAGATTTTCGAATGTCTTGCTTTCCTCCTTGTTCCCATGAGAGTAGCAGTATGTAGATTCTATAAAGAAAAATTCTTAGAAAAATCTTAAAATGTTTTCCTGATTTGGTGATGGGAAGTCTGAGGCACATAAGAAAGTCAGATGTCTATGGACTACAGCTTTAAGAGATAACCTGGAGCCCTGTAACAAAACCATGTCAAAAGCCAGAACTAGCACCTGGAGTGAAAAATCACTGATTGTAAGAAGTAGCCATTTGGCTAAATCTTTGGGAAATACACTGCATTGGTAGTCAGAGCCCAGGGTGTCTTACTGGAAAGACGTAAGTCTACCAAAATCATACCAAAGGCTTTTTCTTCTGTGGTGACTACACTGCCTTGAAAACAGTTGCAGCATATGTTTAGAGCTTACCTATATTCTATCTCAAAATTAGTGACAAACACATTTGAAGTATGAAAACTATGTTTTCTAGTTTGAAATATTGCATTTTGCTATATATGACTTCATTCTTATTACACCGATGCTAGGACATGGACATTTTGCTTGTTCAGAGTCCAGATATTATATATATTATTAATATAATATAATATAATATAATATAATATAATATAATATAATATAATATAATATATATAATTAAATATAATAATAATAATGTTATTTTATATATTTTTCATTTGAAAAAATTACTTATGCCTGTTTGATCAAGCAGAACGCTTTTGTGGAGCTAGTAGATTCTGGTTATTTGTTTCTTAAATATTGCATTCAATATAGTGTGAATAATGAGATATTTGTTTTCAGTATTAATCAATTTGCTTAAAATATACTTTTAACAATTCTGAAGTATTTTATGTGCTCAATTTAATTTCATAATTAGTCTTCAGTAAGCAAATACATAAAAGTCTGAGCTATTGACATAAAATATAATAACAAGCGCTTGTATCAGAACCTGGGTTTTAATTTTATTTGATCCTACCAGCCAAAGCAGTCAGTTACTATTCACAATTAACTGTATGCTCAGAATGTAAACTAGAAAGTGCATAGATACAATTTTTCAGTTATGTAAAGGGTAAATGGACTTAAGGAAACAACTATAAGTAAAAGCAAAGGAAAAAAAGATCAAATTTATTTTATTTAAATAATTTGCTATTTGTTGTTATCCTGATACCCTGAAAAAAATCTGATTTTGTCCCTCACATATGCAGAAAATTATGTCAATGGGACACTATGCAACACCTGCAGGAAGAACTGGGACAAAATGTAATTAAAGTTGTTCTGTAGCTTCCTTAATCTTTTTTTGGCAACTCCACAGTTAAAATTTTCTATGGTTAAAATGGAAAATGATTTTGCAGTTTCAGGGTAAGGTGGCATATCAGATTAAATATGAGTAAAAATAACTTCATAATACTGACCACTGTACTTCCTATAGATCTCATCAACCACACAAGAATAAACCCACTTAGTTCATGCAAGTTTATGGGTCACTATGCATATGGTGACTACCACCCTTGTTGAACTGAATAGGTTAATTTGTTACTCTAGGTCTGCACCAAATACCTATGTGCTTGCTTTCTTTCTTCTGATGGATGGGGTTAATACATACTGCAGCATGGGCTGTAACATGCTTGTGTGGTAAAAAAAAATAAAAAGAAAAGAAAAATAATTTTTTGTTTTAATAAAAACAATATTGTATTGTTTTAGATGGTCATCCAAACACATTTTTATTTCTTTGCTATGGTTGTGACATTTTTACTTCTTCAAGGGCCTTTTGTCAAAGAGGGTGATTAATTCCCAGGGTTCTTTTTGTCTGGTGAAATAGTTTCTAAATTGTGGATAATAGCAAACATCTGCAGAGCTCTATTTGTAAAGCCAACAGGATGCAAGCAGATTGTGGGGTGCTAATGTAATAGCTTTGATAAAAAACAGACACTATATTAAAGAAAACCATCCTCTTGGGCTGGTAACTATTATGATTTTCTGTATTATATCTCTCTGTATAATTTCCACTTGAGAAGGGTTGTCCTCTTTTAAAAGAGAGTCACTGCATTATGTTATGCAGAGCTTAAACCATGTCCCATTCACCATCTTTCCTGCACGACATCTTTCCCTTGTTGCAGATGGGCTGGAGAGCTGAGCAATGTGCTGCCAGGACATCCAGCAACAGCCCAAGCCTCTGAGGCTGTGAAACACCGAGGGAGAGACAGACCTTCATGCCACTGTGAGGGCTGGTGGGGTGGGTGCTCCTTGTGGGGGTCTGTGAGGGCAGGGCATGTCAGCCAAAGCCTGTCCCACTGCCATGTCCCCTGTCCCACTGGGCACCGCCTTGGACCCATGGGTGGGCTGAGCGGGGCTGTGGGGGGTGGGGAGCAGCCCTGCTGCTGCAAGTGGGATTGATCTGTGTGAATAGAAGGATGCAGCAGAACCAACAGAGATCATTCTCTGTGTTTGAAACATCTAGGAAAACAGTACCATGGATTTTCTGTCACTAAACATCCAGTGCTGCACTGTGGTGGGCTTTGCTCTGTTCTAACTTTGTCATCTTCTGTTGGCCAGAGGTTGGAGGCTTAGAATTAGGGTTTGTGTTTTCCTATGGTTCAAAAAGTAAGATTTGTTTTTCTTTGATGTAATCTGAAGGTATTAACATATAATCTATCCCTTTTAGGGTTTGAGACACAATTAAACATGCAAAAATTCAGCATTTGCTAGACAAAAGTTTTAACAGCAATCGAGAGAGATTTTTAGGTTTCCAACCTCATGTAGTTGGCAAAAAAAAAAAAAATTACAGAAGAGTTTCCTAAATGTTGTCTCAAACTACCTGCACTTCAAAAGTAATATACTCATCAGAAAAACACCTGCACAAGATACAGCGTTAGATAGACCAAAGACATGAATAAAACATTACTGTTTTACATATCTGGTAGTACACAAAAACGACACACAGCTGGACACCAGGCTGAGGCCCCTAAGAAAAGCTTTCTCAGCCTCTTTTTTTACAGCCTGTGTAGAAAACAGCCGTGTTGCCAGATGTATTGTTGAGGTTATATCTGTGATATCCCCTCCAGAATGATGGCCAGCATCTTCGTAATGAACAGCGTAGCTTATGCTTTAGCTTTCCAGCATCCCACTGATTTTCACAGAACTCTATGTCCTCCTTCCAGGCTTTGAAGCTGCAAAAGAAAGTAATGTCTTGTTGGCTGGTGAACCAGTCTGTCAACATCTTGGGGCTGTAAATTACAGCATGCTTTCTATGGTTTGCTTGGATTGGCAGAAACTAGTTGTACACATGTCGGCATCCTGTGATTATTACCAGCAGCAGAAACTGGAAGAGCTCACATAATATGGGAGTGAATGAGATAGCTGCTAAAAATGTTTTTGAGGGTTGCTGTTATCCTGTTCTGATTCTTCCGTTCATGTGAGAAATTATTCTGCTTTTATTGACCTGAAAACATTATGTTCTGGCAGGCAATCATACAGTCTTGATTGAATTTCAAGAATAAAAGGACCCTCCCAGCATTTTTACTTATAGTCTTTCAAATTTATTTGCTTGTTTTGGCACTCTCTTTTTCTCCTATATCTGAGGTTTGAGTTTCTGCACATTTTTTAAAGATTCTAATCTGACAGCATCTAGGAGTCTGAACTCCATATCATCTGTCATTTACTTCCTGTGTAACATAGATTATATGCATTTATTTCATCTGCAAAGGCACAGAAAATATTATTATCATAAGATTGTTATGGGATCTAATATTTATAAAGGCTGCTCTAATCTCTTCCATCGAGAAATCTCACGAGAGAAAATTTATGCTGTTCAGAACATTAGCTCTGAAGAATATGAACATATAAACAAAACATCTAATTAAAAATTGCACTATGAGAAGATTTACATTGGCTTTGAGTTGAATAAATCAGTATTATATATGATCTGTAGATACTCCATGCATTAGACCAGTATCAATCTGAAAAAGAGTATTAAGGAGTTTAAGTATTTACATAGGGAGAGGGGAATGTGGATAAAGTTGACACATTATATGAAAAAAAGATTTTTGTCATTTCTGT
Source organism: Brachypodius melanocephalos (assembly GCA_013398615.1). Classification (NCBI taxonomy): domain Eukaryota; kingdom Metazoa; phylum Chordata; class Aves; order Passeriformes; family Pycnonotidae; genus Brachypodius; species Brachypodius melanocephalos. The sequence goes on along the minus strand of VZSR01001685.1, from coordinate 2,021,308 downwards.
CATTCTTTTATCCCTGATACCATTGTTAATAACATACAGCTATAACTTTTTTTTTTGTATTTGTAATAACGTCTGTCTTTATAAGTATAGTTTTATCATTAAACCTCATAGTACAATATGGACAAATTTGAAATATCCATGAACATCAAGGAAAATATGAGAGATGGGTGCCCCATGGAAAATCTGGAGTAGGATTTAAAGGACAGGTTTTAATAACCTGCTATGCCAGAGACTTTCCTTGTGAGAAGTCACAGACACTGTGTTTTATGGTTTTAGTTTCAAGAAAGCGAAACAGTGTGCTAACATTAATTTGCAAGAATTTAGATACTCTGAGTATCTTGTCTTTCCACCTACCTGCTGGAATTTCTTAACAGGATTTCACCTGAATGGTATGAATCACTTCATGCTGATTTAGATGTACTTTTATTACCTGCTTGCATTGGGAGCATAGGTGCCAGTAACTGAAAATTAGTTTCTGTGTGGATTCTTCCATAGTGTTAGGTGGCTTTTAAAATTTTCAGTGTTCTATGGATAGCATGCCATAGTCTTCTTTATTTTAATGGAACACCCACACCAAATCCAAATAGATAGAAATGTTTCAGCAAAATATTTTTTCACTGAGAAAAAGCAAACTACATAACTGTTGATGCAAAAGTCTTGTCTTCAATTAATATGTCATGGGACCAGAGAAAAGGGGGCTTAAATTCTAAAAATTATATTACCTTGATTATTTACGAAATACTTTTTCAGTCAACAACTCAGAATTTTGAGATGGCTACATAAAGACATTGGTTTCTCTCATTTTATCCTTTCTAAAATTCTGCTCTGTATTTTTACATTTAATTGTTAGAAAATTTCAGATAATAATTGCTTTTTAGTTTAATTTCTCATAGGACAGGAAACAGCTTTGCTAGCTGTACAATAGCCACAGCATTCTTTCTTGGATACTCTAAAACCCTCTTTCATCACTTCAGTTGGGCAGCTTTCACTGTGAGACGCCAACAAGATACAGCTGAGAGGTATGAAGGGGGTTTTTGTTGGAGAATACATGTGACAGCAGGATAGAAGTAGTAAGCTCCTAGGTTAGGTTTCTGCAACTCTTCTGCACACAGCTGAGTCCTCTGGGACCAGATAAGCTGTTCTTTGGGGAAGGGCCAGGCTTCTCCAAACAGGCTGACCTGCCCTGTTGCTGCTTCTGTTGCTGCTGCTGGGTTATTGTCTTCCAGTTCTCTTGAGCTGGCAGGAGGGGAAGGTCTTACAGCTCTACTCAGTGCTTTAGAGTCCTGGAGCTGTCTCTGCTCCAACAGTTGCACTTCCATCTGTTTTTACTTTCCATATCTTGCTTATTTTAGTTCTCCTCCTTTCTCACACCTCAACAAGAATTTTCTCAGTGAACCAGAGCCAAGGTCAGGCAGAGGGGCTGTACAAACCAGGGACAGCTGAACCCTGAAGCAGAGAGTCACACAGCTACTAACGAGAAAAGTTACTGTGAGAAAAGTACTGGTATAGAAGCCAAGAAGGCCGCAAAACAAAAAATCAAAGTCAGAGAGGGGTAAAAAAAGGGCAAAAGAACATAGTATAAGTTTTTAAGATGTTGGATTCAGCATATGAGTATAATCCATTCAAAGTCTAGCTTGGAATTTCATGTCCCTGAATGCAGGTATGAAGTCATGACCAAGTATCAAGGTGTGATAAATGAAAGGCAATTGCCAAAGGTAACAAAGATCAAGGATATATTCTTAAATTCCTGTATGCGAGTAAGTTGATTTCTGTAATACAGTTTTGGTTTATATCGATTTGTTTTCAAATATCCTGTATTAACTGAATTGGAAGAAAATACAATATTGTACTTATGCCTTGGTAAGGCTGGCCTGAAACAGAGACAGGACAGAGCTACAGAATAAAGCAGATATTTATTGAAAGGCCTCCAGGATCCACCTTGGGCAGGACAGGAGCCTGACCAGGGCTGCACCCAGGGTGGACCAAGAATGGTCACAAAATGTCTGGCCAGTCATGAGGTCTGGCACTTTTATAAGTTTTGGTCCATTTGCATATCGGGGTTTAATTGTCCAATTACAGCTTCAGGTTGTGAGGTCTCATCCTTCTTGTTCTCCCTTCAGTCCACCATTGTTTACGCTGTTGGGCTGAAAGTTGTCCTTGGTCTTCAGCAGGAAAAGGATTTGGTTTTGTCTGCCTACTCTGTGAAGAGAGCTGACTAGCACTTAATGTGAGGCTCAGAACTACACCCCTGGGCAGCACAGAATCTGGAAAACATGAAAGCTAAAACTTAAAACATCAATCCCAGTCTCATGGCACATTCAGGCTGGGTGTAATTCCTCAAACAATTTTGTTCATCTTCACACTTCAATGTCTGCTCACAATGTTCGTTTCTGAAAATGAACCAGGCAACATTTCTGGCCTATTAATTATATTATATTTTATTTTTAAGCTTATTTTTACAGCACAAGTGTTTTATATGATCATACATTAAAAGTGAGGTTTTGATACCATAGTCTGACTTACAGTGTATAAAGTACAATGTGTTCCACAGAATAGAAAAACATTGTTTGTTACTAATTTTTAAATCTGGTAAGCATAATTATGGGTAAATAAGTTATCAAGTTACTTAACTGTTTATCAATATTTCCTTGGTATCCTCCATTTAAAACAGGTTATTCTTAAGCCAAAGTGCCCATACAATTGTCTCAGCTTCACTGGTCAGCTCCAATCAGGACTTTCTTAACTTAACCATAAAAATTGTTGGAATAGCTGATATGGGAGCTGATGTAATCTCTTCCCATGCAGGAACCACATAGAGTCAATTTGAAACACAGTTTGTTTCTAACTACATGGAAATATCCATGAACATCCTTCCCAAAATGTAGCCATATAATTGAGCAATAAACATCTGAAAACACCAATATGTTCAAATCAAGCCTTCAAAAGGTGACAGATGTTTTTAATGTGGCTGGAAATGTTGGCATATGTCCTGATTTGTCTGAGAACATTTTTTCTGTTAAGTCAGTTTTATCGAGAAATATTTTTTTTTCCATTTACAACATTTTCTCGTTGTAATTTGCTGCGGTGACAAAAGCTGTCCTTTTTGTGTAACTATAACCAAGATTTTTTTGTTAGGATCTGAAATTGTAGTTTCTTACCTTATTGGATTTATAAAAAAAAATATTTCAACAGCACAATTATTGTATCAGAAAAAAAAAACCTAGTTGTTTCCATAACTCATGCAGTTCAGTTTTGTAAGCTTACAGATTATTTGTGTCATAGTATATATGAAAGATTTTATTGAAGCAAAATTTTCTTCATTTCAGCATAAAAACACCAAAAAACATAGATAACATAAATATCTGTAAATTGTTGTATTAGTTGTCTATTAAAGTTCTCCATTGCTTTTTCTTTTAGAATATTAATATTATTAGCAGGAACAAATTTAAGCTGTGATTATATGCTCACAGAAAAAACCCCAAATACTAGAATAGCTTTTAACCTTAGCTGTAGTCCACTTCAGATAATGTGTAAGAAAGCCTATTTGCAATCTTATCCTGCTTAATATTAGGATAACCTGTTCCCTTTGCTAGTTGTATTCTGTTGACCTTTATGACTTTAAATTTGTTTGCTATGTTAGTATGGCAACTGACATATCATATACATTGTAAGAGATTAATAAAATACATAAATGCATAAATTTCGAGTAAGATACTATTTGCACAGGTAGTTAATATTTTTTGATAGACATTTTTATATTGCTAGGAAAAATAGTAATCTTTTTGAGTAAGCTTTTTGAAGACATGTTGCCTCTCCCAAAGATCTTATTTCTTGTATTTAAATGATAATGCATTTAACAAAGCTTTGATGAGCACTTGAACAGGACATCTAATCAGAATATGTATTAAAAATGCAAAATTGTTCAGTGTCTTCAAACATTAAAAATACTATACTTAGGTAAAGTAGGAACAAGCTATCATCACTTCTTTTCTACTTAACAGTTGCTAGCACTGGTTGACAGTAATTCCTTTGTAGCATAAAACATTACTATGATCATAATATTTCTGCTTTTTAGCCTCAGTTAGGAGTTAAAAGGTTTCTATCTATGTTCTTTCTGATTCAGTTTAATCTAGTCTTCCTCTGGCACAGAAAATATTTTATTTTAGTCAAACAACTCTCATGAAATGTTGCATGCTACTAAACTACACTAGTACAAATAAACTGTGTGCTCAGCCCTTTATGAAAAAAAAAATATGGAACGGACTTTAGGAGAGGAAATTTTGTTATGTATCTCCTTGGTTTCATCTAAACATTGCACAAGTCAGAGACAATAAAGGGGATGTATTAAGTGACTGGAAGAGGATTGGAATAAAGTAATTTTCCATCCTTGTGGAGAAATCTAAAGCTCTAGTGCAAGGCACTTCAACCAGGCACCTTTGGCATTTTTTTCCCTGACAGAAAGGATCTTCAATTGGCTGAGTGTCCTCACAGCTGCCCAGAGAGACCCACAGCAGGAAATGCAGTAAAGGCTAATCCTAATGCAGGTGTTCTCACTCAACATGACAATCAGACCTCCACAGCAGCATAATCTGCTGGAAGCAGGTTTTTTCCAGATTCTCTATCCTGCTTGCTAACTAAACCTGTATTTTCACATATTGCTCAGAATTTCAAGCTGTGGAAGATAATAATCTTTCAGATCTGTCTAGACAAAATTGGAATTTATAAAGTTGGAATATACCTCTAAGGTCATCAAATCCAACCAATAACCTGACACCACTGTGTTCACCACTAAACCATATCCCCAGGTGCAACATAGGACGGCAGAATATCCTGAGCTGGAAGGAACCCACAAGGATTATTGAAACATTGGCACATCCATACACTATTTGAACACAAACTTTCTTGGCAGCCTGTTCCAGTGCCTGACCACCCTTTCAGTGAAGAATTTTTTTCTTAATACCCAATCTAAACCTTCCCCTGGTGCAACTTGAGGTCATTTTCTCTGGTCCTCTCACTTGTTTATTGGGAGAAGCAACCAACCCCCGCCTTCTTTATGGTGGTTGTAGAGAGGGATAAAGTCTCCCCTGAGCCTCCTTTTCTCCAAAAAACAACCTCAGCTCCCTCAGCCACACCTCACAGGACTGACTTATCCTTCAAGAACTTCCTTGCCCTTCCTTGTTCTAATTATATATGATGCTGAAACTGGAAAAATCAATAACTAGAGACAATAATAATTAATAACAATTTGAGATTTATAAAGCAGAATTTGTTACTTATTTGCCAGATCTCAGTTTACATAAAGAATAGTTTAAAGCCAAAAGCATTTAGGGGATTTTAAATAATCTGAGATCACGCATCTCCTCTTTGAATCTAGCACTTGCTATAGCCAATAAGGAAGAAAAAAAATCACTTCAAAGATGATTTTGTTATTTCCTGAGTGTTTTCTTGACTATGAAAGCCTATTCGTTTCAGGTTTATGAACCTTTTTTATTCATTTGTGTTATCTCTGCCTTATAATCTTACATATTCTCATTTTATTTATACACACAGCTTTCAGGAGTGGTAATCAGCAGGCAGTATGTTTCATCTCATTTTTCAGTGAATATCACCTTGTTGTCTAATTTATATTTTCATATAAATTAAAATACTTTGTAGCCCAACTATAACATTAATTTCGACAAAAACATGCCCACAATCATATACATGAGTGTAGGATTTTTTTTTCCTACAGTGAAGAGATAATTTTGTCTCAAAATACATAGCACAACACTGCATTTAATTGTGAGTAAAGACCAGGTCAAAACCACACATAAGTTAAACTAACAAATTTAAGTTCTTCAGGCTGACCTCAGTGATTCAAATCAGCCACAAATTAAAAAAAAAAAAAGTAAACATAGAAAACATGTGCACATGAAAAAAAAAATTAAAAATAAATGTTTTATTTTATTTCTTAAATCTGTTCTTTGAGTCATGGGACTGTTGGCAACTAGATCACTCACATTCAGTTTTGCCAACAGATATACTTAGCTGAAGGTAAACTTTTATGGCTTACATTCCTTATTGCCACAGGAATAAACGCAAATACTGACAAATTTAACAGCAGCATTGGGTTTTTTCTTAAGAAAAATGTTATTATATCCGGTATTCTGAAAGCAGAATTATAATTGCTTTTCTCAACATAATTAGAATGTCTAATTCTCAAATTAGACATAATTATCACTTTCTTGGAAAGTTTCTTGTTTTGCTTATTTGAAAAGTCAAAAGACAATTTTCATCTCACTTGGTCCTGTCATTCCTTTACAATACTGTCTACATTTCGTCTGCTTTAGCAAAAAGAAAAAAAAAAAAAAAAAAAAAAAAAAAAAAAAAAAAAAAAAAAAAAAAGATAAGATAAATTGTCACTAAATCTTTTCTGTGTAATAAACTAAATTGTTACAATACAAAAATATATCAAAATATCAAAAAAGTATAATGTTGGGGTTTTTTTGTTTAAAAACTGCTTGTGCTTTCCTTTTTTACCACCTTTCTGTCTTTATTAGCTCTCTTGGAGAGTGAGCAGAGAGAAGAAAAACAATATAGCAGGAAAGTGCAGTATAGAAACTCTATATTGAATATTCTTAGTCTTTAGAGATATATCACAAGCAACCATTTTATACAGATCCTTTGATCTTTCTAGATAAATATCTCTAGATGTACAGATATGATTACAAATCTCCTTAAGCATTTCTGTACGTCTTTTTGTAATTAATTTCAATTACTAACATTTTTCAGGACTATTTTACCTGGAAAGCTTTACCTATAACTAAAACTTCTAACGCAAGGCAAAGTGATACTTGGTTAAGACAATCACTCACAATGATGTTGGCCTTAGCCCAGCTCTGACAGGTGGAAAACTGATCACCTGTTCAGGTGTGAGCAGACCTTAGCTTCCAGTCTCTGTTTGTAGAACAGTAGAACTCAGGACTCTAAGAGATCCAAGGCTTACCACTCTGATAGGCTGATGGAAAGCACCACTCATATATAAAACTAAATTTATCAGTAAGCATACTTGAGTTCATATTATATTAGTTTATAGACAGTTTCTGTTTCTAATTTGATATCTAAATTGGCCTGCATATTTCTTCTTCTTCTTACAAATTTGTATTTTTTAAGCATGTTTTTCATTAGCAACACAGTTTTTAGTAATTCCTAAAGCTGAGTTCTCGTAGCTAAATTGAGAGAGTTAGAGAACTCCTTTTTGTGTTCGGAAGTTATGTCCCTCAAATCTAGGCAACAGATGGAGTGGAGATTTAACAGAACAAGGAATGGAAAAGTCTCACCAAAGAACAATTTCTGACTGGATGCTTGCACTGTAAGACAAAACTATTTTTCTTAGATTACATGTAAAGAGGCTGCTGTAAGAGTGAAGAGATCTTTACTTATAGATATTTTCATACATGGTTTGCTTCAGTTTCCCCTCCTGCACACAAAATTTTCCTATATTATTCCCATCTTCGTTTAATTGTCACATATATTTGAGTGAGGGATTAAGTTACTAATATTTTATATTTAACTTTGTAGCTGCTCACATTATCTGTCCGAATTGCATTAATGAATGAAGTTTCCATAGGATGGTTTTTATTCTGTGTCTCTTTTGCTCTGCCCTTTTCTTCTCCTTTGAAAGAAATGCTAGCCATAAACTTAGGTCAAGTTAAACAGTACAGAATGTATTTCTTTGGCTTATCTATGACAGAATCTTGGATATTGGGAAAGTTCATCCTTTCATTTCTGCTGGGCATTCCTGTGCTTAAGTATGATGGAAAGTCACTAAGAATAGAAAGAGAGAATTAGATTAAGCAGAATACATTAGAGAGAGGATAATCTGAAGCAGTACAAAATTCTGCTGAGCAGTTTGCTAAATTGTCAAAAAATGTGAAGAAGTTAAACTTTAAAAGAAGGTGCTGAGAAAGAGAGTAAATATATTTTAATGTATAGACATCAGCCTTAGTATTTCTTTAAAGGTGATGAAGATATTCAAGTCCCTGATTAAACCAGAGCACAGGTAATAAGCAATGTCCTAGTCCATTTCTGTAAAAAAAAAGTTGTCCAGCAATACAGCCATAGCTTTAGTCACAGTATGAAAAACAAAGTTTAAACAGGACTCAGGTTTTCCATTGATATGTTCCTATTGAACATAACCATTCAAAATAAAATTCAGTCAATTCAATAATAATCTTGCCTGTAAAATGTATATACTTTTCAGACTAACTCATAGCACTCCCTTGCATATGTGTTAACTTTAGGTTTCTCAAGGGTATAGTTAGAATAGCTTCATTTACCAATGGGCTCCTCATTACTGAGGGATTATGTGGAAGAGGTTTTTTTAGAATAGATGTACTGCAAAGTGTGGGGTATCTTAGGGGCACGACCTTTGTGACAATCTTGACCCTTAGATGTGTCCTTCATCTTCATGGGCCTTCTTCTGCTGAAACCATTGAGATACTAGTGAGTATGGCTTTGAGACAGTATGGAAAGAACCAGAAAAATTGTGCATTGTAATTTTAATAAGAGAGTCTTTTAAATTATAAAAAAAAAAATTGGGGTCTTTAGATGATCGTCATCTCTCTTTTACAACCTCTTCTAGTTCATGCAGCGTATTTGCAACCTACAAGTACATCCACAAATACTGCTCCTGCTGTCGTAAGTGAAAGTGATTTGCACCACAGCTTTAATTCAAGACATCTGCCTGACACTTTGCCCAGACCAAAGCTTTTTTTTTTTTCCCCAATACTCTTCACTAATGCTGTTGGAAGTAGATGTGTATCTCTTTTTTGTACTTTTTTACGTTGTATACAATAGTCTTAAGGTGATTAATAGTGTTTATTTTGAAGATGTGGTTAATTTGTCTTACAATAAAACGTAGGATAACAAAAAATAGAGTAAGTTTGCAAGGAGATTCTTGCAAACCAAACCAACCAAAATTACACTAATCCTATCCAACACAAAAAACAGGCTTGACTTTCTACATATAAATGTATTCTGGGTTCTAATTTCCATTTAATCCTGGGTAAAAACAACTGTCCTAATCAAGATAATCACAGGGATGTATAGAAAGACCTTAAATACATTCTTGCTTTTAATGGTCTTTTTAACTGCTGTTGACCTATAAGCAGTACTAAGACACTAATTTTCAGCATCTGTATGCTGCTGATGTTCATCTTCATTTTGGACTACAGGAAGCACATCTTTCTTCGGATGTTATTTATAATCTGATGATTCAAAGTCCTAATTATTATAGCTTCTTTTCTGAAATAGATACAGATGAAGTCCAGATATTTAAACTTAAATAAAAACATTCTTTTGATTAATAACATTGGAAGCTTCCATCTTGCCAAATTTTGTCACTTAAAGTGCTGAAGATACAAGATGTTTTCATTATTGAGAATGGCAGCCTTGAAGACAGAGAGATAGTGTTTCATGTAAAAGTGAGTAAACCACTACTTTTTAACTCAGTAATTCTTTTTAGAGTGATTAGAGTTTTTGTGGCAGTCACTGTTACTGTTTGAATATTGAGTGCCAGCAATAATGCCATCCTAGTAAAAGGAATAACTACTTTTAGATCAGAAAGAAAAATTATGAATGTTCATTTACTGTAAAAAATTGCAAGGTTTTGGGGTTTTTTTTTTGGTTTTTTTTTGTTTTTTTTTTCCAGAATGGGATAGTCAGTGTTTGTATTACTAATTTAGACATCTTTCTTGCATCAGGTATGGTCAGATAACACACTAGTTAAATCACAATGCTGTTACAATCCCTTCTGTAGAGCCAGGGGTATTCTTGTGGAAGACACTGTTATTCCTAGGATATAGGAGAGGGGGAAAAGAAAAGTTTGTTTCTTACTAATTTTACTCACATTCTAAGAATAAAAAATAGCATTTCCTCCTTTAGCCTTCCCAATGTGATGTTGGGAGATACATATGCTTCTTGTACAGCTCATTGCACTATTTGTCAACTTCTAATGAAAAAAAAAATTATATTTAATATTGGAGGAGGAAAAATTGCAAAACCTAAGCATATGAAAGAATCATCAAGAAATATATTTCCCCTAAAACTGGTGAACTGAAAAATTATGCTGTGTAAATTGCTGTCAATAGTCTGTCCCTTCTTTGTACCCACCCATGCAAGTAATTCTGATCAGTGCATTTTTGGACAAATCTAAATACCGCAGCAGCATCACACCTGTGTGCAATTAATAAAAGATTTGGCAGAGTGACTTCTCCTTTACCCTCAGGTTACAGTGAAGAGCAGGAATAACCATATCTTTCAGATTTCATTCATTTTAGTTTTTCATATTGAAATATGAGACTAGAAGCATTTTTTTCTTTCATTAAAAAAGGAAATTTCTTTATTATTAATTTAATTTCTTTTTAAATTCTTCTAAATCATGTTGCTGCTGTTTCAACATTACATTACTTCAGCATTAACTATAGCCATAAATATAAAATATGAACCTATTTCATCAGATTTACCAGAAATTTGTAATGATATTTTTATTGTGACTTTACTTGGAAGTTATTTTGCTGAGTTATTTATAAAGTATGGGAAGAGTAAACAACAGGTAGGCATTCAGTAGAAGATAATATGTATATCACAAAAGGAGATCAATTGTTCTTGCCTTTTTACTTCTATTTCTCATCTTGAAACTGCTGGAGTGTCATACTCTTGCAAGTTCCATAACTCCTTTTAAAAGTCATAGAATAGTTTGGGTTGGAAGGGACGTTCAAAGACCACCTAATCTAACTTCCCCCTAGCAATGACAAGGGAAATCTTCAACTAGGTCCTTTGACTCAGAGCTCCACCTAAGCTGACCTTGAATGTTTCCAAGAAGGCATCCACTACCTCTCCAGGCACTCTGTTCCAGTGTTTCATCACTCTCAATACAAAAACATTACCTGTCTTTCTTATATCTAATCTAAATTGATCGTCCTTCAGTTTCAGACCATTACCCCTTGCCCTATCCCTTGTAAAAGCCACCATCAGTTGGTCAGGAGACACCTGGAATAAAATCAGGAACAGACAAAATAACTGAAGTGGCTAGTCTTGACTTTATTTTTTTTCTTAACCAGAAAATACTGAAATTCTGGTATCATAACTTCCAGTGAAGAGGAATCTTCAAATTTAGAGCCTACTTTTATAACCTGCTCTACTAATATTTCTTGTTGAGAATCAGTAGAAGTTCTGCCAAGCTGAGGCTTTTTGAAGTATACTTATATATAATGAGCAATCAATTTTCAGGTGCTATATGTTAGTTTTCACTAAAAAGTGTAATGAACAACAGAAAGTGAAGCTTGTATTTACTGAGAATCTTTAAGCATGTCAGTAATTTTACCACAACTTTGCTTACCACATATTTGCTACCACAAAATGGGCTGAAAAGTATTAATAGGCCAACACGTCAAATGTAATACAGAGTTATTTCCTGTTTCACTTCTAATAAGCGAAGACATTCAATCAGCAGCATAGATCTGTACAAGACAAATCATCTACATTTATCTGCTATCACTGTTTGCACTTGTGAATTGAATTAACTTGCACAGGCAAAGTCAGAAGTGAAAACTTACAAGCTGAGGAAAATATTAACCCTAGATAAGTTTCTTCCTGTTATGCTTTATCACTGGGCTGGAATAAAACTAAGTGGTTTTTTTTTTTTTAATTGTTGCTGTTTGATGTTGCTTTTAATTGTTATGACCCATTTTAAAGTTACTTAGCTGGGAGTGAGGTGTTACATGCATATTATTTTACATTTACATTTCATTTTATTAATGAAATCTTGCCTGCATGTAGCCTATTCATGTGGATTGACTCTGACAGGGCACTAAGTGCCAACCAAAGCCAGTGTATCATATCCTTTTCAACTGGACAGGATAGAGAAGACACCATGAGAAAAGGACAGGGAGAAATCACTCAGCAATTACCATCAGGGTAAAAGAGTCTCAGGGAAATTATTTTAATTTCTTACCATCCAAATCAGATTAGGGATAAGGTAATAAGATTAGGTAATAAGAAGTGAAACCAAATTTTAAAAACACCTTCTCTCCCACCCCTCCCTTCTCAGGATTAACTTTATTCTTGAATTCTTCCCCTGGGTAGCTCAGGGAGACATGAAACGGGGGCTGTGCTCAGTTCATCATGCATTATTTCTGCTGCTCCTTCCTTCTCAGGAGGAGGACTCCTCACACTCTTCTCTATCCCATGGGGATCGACCTCCACAAAGTTGTCTGAGCTGAATCCTTCCCATGACCTGCAGTTCTTGAAAAATTGCTCCAGTGTCAGTCCTTTCTACAGGATGCAGTCCATCAGGAACAGGCTGCTTGAGTGTGGGTCCCCTGGGGGGTCACAAGCCCTACCAGCAAACCTGCTCCATTGTGCAGGGTGGGTTTCTTTCCTTTTTAACCACATGGTGCTACCACCATCACAGATGGGCTCAGCCTCAGCCAGCCTCTGGACCCTCAGCCAGTCCAGCTTGGCTCTGGGTGAGGTTTCTGGCAGCTTCTAACAAAAGCCATCCCTATAGGGCTCCCCTCCATACATACACTACCTAAACCTTGTGAAAGTGAGGCTTTGCTAAGATCACTAGTTTAGAATGTGTTGGAACTTAAAAGAAAATGAGAGGAGAATGTTATCCCTTTATTGCATTTCTAATTTTAGAGATATTCAAGGAAATAATTACCCTGTGCCTCTTTCCTAGACTATCAACCAGAACCACAGTATGTTTTCCCACACTGTGCATGAGATTTGGTGGTCTCAATTTTAGCCATTTTATTTAATTGATTTATCTCTTTCTAAGATATCTATCTCTATCTATCTCTTTCTATCCTCACAGGTTTGGGGTTTTTTGTTATATAAGTCTGGGCTTTGCTAATTCTGTTGTAGAGATGGGATTCAAAACTATGGGGATTTTTGCCTCTATTTTCTCCTTCACACCTTGAAGAGACCTTCTACACCAAGTTGTCTCCTATGTGTCTCTATCACCAGTAAAGGATGACCTCCTATTCTTATATATTCAAATGAAATGTTATGTTTATTGTTTCACTTGGATGAAATTTTGTGGAATAGTATGAAATAGGAGGACTCAAAATGACTTCTATCAATAAAAAAGAACTGGCATAAGTATGTGGTTTTTTAGAATACTTGAGTAAGCCCAATTTCCAAAGGTTACAATTTTAGTGCTTCATACCACTCTCTATTTTCCAATTTCAATAGCAGGAATGTTCTGTTTTATTGCCATTTGCATTTGAAGTGCTTTATTGTTTTTGGCTTGAATGATAATTTCTTATATCTGCTAAGGAAATTGCATCAATACAGTAAATACTGTAAACTTCCATGTTTTGAGAAAGACTTGCTCTGACTTTCCTCTGAGACAAATTATTTAATCTTCTTCATTGGCTCAGTGATCCTGAAAAGGATCAGGCCTCTTCCTCTGTGACCCCCAAAGGGATGAGTCTTGACATTTAAAAATTCAAAATTTGGCTTTCATGTTCTCTTAACATTTCTCTATGGATCTTTGAAAAAGCAGGTCAGGCATGCTGCCAAAGTTCAAATGTACTCAAAGTGAAGGATTCTATCCCGCCCTAATCAAGAGTGCAACAGCACAATTGACAACTAAGGCCATACATGAAAACATATGTTCTAGATTGTTGGTGCTGTCCATTGGCTTCACCATATTTTCTTGGTACTATTTTCTTACAAAAATAAAAATCAGAGTTGCTCATCATTCTCTTGATGGGTGTATATGAGTGTTCTTAGTATGAACTAAGAATTGTTTACATGCATGGAGACTTCTAGGAAGACAATTCAGCTCTGTGTGTGAAGGTCATGAGTTAGCAAACTGGCATATTGGCAACATCTGCTCTGCAGTTATTGCAGTGACACAGCATCAAGGCAAATTGTCAAATGAGACTAAAAACCAAGAATATATTTGCAAATAAAGATATAAAAATAGCATGGTAACTTCCCAATTTTACAGGAATTTTTTTTAGTTAAATTTGCATGCAATTTTTAACAATGGTATAAAATCGAGATTCCTCCAAGAATTGCTGATAACAGAATGAAACAAGATAGAATCTGAGGTTTTTTTATAGCTTTACTATTTACTATTATACATAATTCTTTTTTGTGCCTTTTTTTCTTGAAGAGTACAGTTTTCCTTCCCAAAAGGTACTTAAATGACACTTCCAAGAGTACTAGTTCCTTCACACGCTGTAATGACACTTTTTTCTTTGTGTTTATTTATTTTTGAATGATAAATTCTCTGTTACATATCTTCACTTGGGAAGACATTTTCAATTGTAATCAAAGTTCCTTCCCTTCCTTTCAGGCAAAATAAATGTGCATCAATTTCTTTAGAATTTGTTTAAATATGGGCAATGGAACAACCTTCTTGGATGCAGTCAGAGAATGTAGCAAGTAAAGAGTGGTGGAAAAAAATGGGAAATCCCATGAATGGGTTGAAATGTGAGTAGTTAGAAGCTTAAGTTATGATGCGTGTGTAACCTGATTTCTTAAAATGTGAAGCGATTTCCCTTAGTAGGGGTAATGGAATGTAGCCAGAGAGTGTTCCAGTGGGAACTCTAGTGGGAGTTGGGTTCTATTTAGTTGCTAAAGAAGCCATGCAAGATACATAAAGTAGCTGTTGCCTTATTTTATTGTTTTGATTTGGGTTTTGTTGGGCAGGGGATTTTTTTTTTTTTGGTGTGTGTGTGTATTTGGTTTTAATTTGATGCAGACTTGTGGTTTTGTTTTGTTGTGGTACTAGGTTTGGTTTGGGGTTTTTTGCTTCAGTTTGGGATTTTTTTGTGAAGTCATATTTTTGCCTTGGATTTGAGGTTTTTTTCTTTGGTTTGCGGCTTTTGGTTTGTTTGGTTTGGGTTTTTAACAGAAATGTATGGAGAGATGTTTTTCACCTACTTTACTTATGTCTTTTGGAAGACAATGTCTTTTGTCTCCTGGCAGTGGAATAGATTTTGTGAGTCACAGAAGAGTGGGAGGATTTGCTAGTTCATCTCCCTAAAGTAATTTTAAAAAAATAAATTTGAAAGTCCTAGTGTCAGACAAGAGAGGTGTCATGCAGCTATAGCTACTATTGATGATGGAAAGACTACCTGCTTTTAGTGCTGCTAAAAGTGTTGGGACATTAATGGGAAGGTAGAGATATGTCCCTTACAGCTAAAGGCAATTTGGCTTCTCAGTCTGAGATTGTGACACAAGAGTTGTCAGTATTCTGTACATTATGAGGGATTTTTTTTCTTTAAATGAGAAATATTTGGCTTTTCATAGCTGTGGCAAATCATCCCAGCTGTGTCTAACTAAATCAGCTTTATGCCTTGAGGACCTGTCAATTAGGTACCCTGTGATATCAGGCTTGGGACAGTGGTGTCATGCTTTGTCATGTTGGTTACAAAAATGTTGGAGTTTGCTTTGCAGAAAGAAATATTTCTTATCTTACATTTTAATATGTAACTGTAAATTTTAATTTAAAAAAAAAAAAAAGCTTTTCAAAGTTTGGGTGTTTTTTCCTAATTTTTCCTTGTTTTAGCCTTTTCTGCCTGATAATCTACTACAGTTTTTCATAACTTCCAAGAGTCCCTGGCTAATTGTAGAGCTAAATATGAAAGTATATGAATTTTCAATGTTATATCATCCAGCTGAGTGAAAAACTAGTCTTATTTTAGGCTATTTAAAACTCAGGAGGGATAGCAGGAGAAAGCAGTGGCATAAGAATCCAACCAATTTGGTTGAGGACTAGGACATGTGCTTAAATACTGTGATTCAAGTAACTAATTTGATCTTATACATAATATTTGGGGGACTGGAGTCACAGTCTTCAGTTTAGAAAGGGAGGGAGAAATAAAAACTGCACAAATAATGCTTAGTGAAAAACAGTATGACAAAAAGTTTTATTTTGTGTAAATGACTTGTACTTAAAAGAAAAAATGTGGTTTTAGTTTTGATAATGCCTGACCAATGAGAATCTTTTTCAAGTTACTGTGGAGTGGCCTTAATGCTGTAAATAATCCAATTGGCCAAGTCCCAGTACAGTGCAGATGAGAAAAGGATGCAGGAAATTCTGTTGTTTACACATGTGTCTGTTACACTGAGAAGCAAGAGGAGCCCAGCAAACTCAGACGGTAAGGGGTCTTAAGCTTGTGGGTTTAATGTTTAATTTCTATAAATCTCTTCAGGGACGAAGTATGAGTCACTATCAGGCTGATGGTGAGGAGAAAAACAGTCTGAAGTGCCCAGCACAAGTATTGAAGATCAGAAAACAGTATTTGAAGTACGTGGCTAAGTTATATCTGGCTAGATTCTTCTATTGGGTTTTTTTTGCTACTATGATGTAGCATTACTTCTAATATCCTATTAAACATAATTGTTTTTCAAGTGCAGTAGAATGCTTACTTACCATAACCAGGTAAGTTTTTAAAATTTTCTATATGACAGTTTGTTAAAAAGTTATTTCTTAGTTTTGATTAGAAATTAGTATAAATGCAGAAATTTCACGGGTTACACAGTTTTACTACTGAAAACCTTTTAAAAATTAGTTTATGAAATGAATATGTAATGGCATAAACTAGTAAAACTTTGGTACCATTTAATGGGTGTGGTATTATGGACATAAGTGTCATGAAAATGTTGTTATGAGTTTGCAGAAGTTCGCATTGCATTTTTTTGTTGGAAAGCAGCGTTTTCACAGTGTCTCTATTTTCATAAGTTACGCAACTCAATAATGAGTTGTATAATCCTAACTTCCTTCAGAAAATATCTGAAGATGGGAGAAGAAAAATGCATTCTTAGCTGTATGGTATTATTCTAATGCAATGAAACATACTATGATTTGTTGATGCTGGACAAATATATTCAGTCTGTCATTATTTTAAAGACAAGTGTCAGAGATGGTGGGAGACACTGTGGATGATCCTTCAGCAATGAGTACCAAAGGTCAAATTTCAAAAGCAATGTTCATGAGTTTAATAAGCAGATATAGCAAATAGTACTAATGGGCTTCCTACTGACTATCCAGATAGCTGCATTTTGTTTGTATTAAGTCTCACTGATTCTTACAAACATTTTATAAAGCAGACTCTGCTATAAATAATCATATATCTAGACTCCTAGTTCTTGGTTTAGATTTCCTATGTTGTTAGAAAAGTTACTTTTGTGTTTCAGAATGCAGTTCTTTGCATAATATAATGAAGATAAGTGAATTTCCAAAATGTATTAGGTATCATTAATAGAACTAGTCATATCACTGCCAGAGGCATCTACAAAAAATTGAAATTGGAAAATGTGAAATTAGATATCTGGGAATGGTTTTTTGTGTATTTGCATGTAGCCAGATTTCACCTTAAGTATAAAATACTGTGTTAACCTCGAGTAAATCTGAAAAATAAATTACTTGAAAATGAATATGCTAAAGGAGCTGTTAATGAACAGGCTTAAGTTGTTTACTGTTGTTTACTTACTGTTGTTTACTTCAACACAATAGGGGTAGATATTGGAACCATTTGAAGTGTACAGATTTGATATTCATGGAATCATAGATTCATAGAAAGGTTTGGGTTGGAAGGGACCTTAAAGATCTTCTAGTCCCAATCCCACCACCATGGACAGGAAAGCCCCCCATTACAGCAGGTTGCTTAAGGCCCCATCCAGTTCTGGGATAGGACATCCACAACTTCTTGGGGAAGCCTGTTCCAAGGGCTCACCTAATCTATTCACTCCTGTTGTCTTTCTAGTCCATACAATGATCTTTAATTGCCTGGTTTATTGTGAAAATGGTCCTTCCTGAACAGCTTGATTCTCTGCTTATGCTGGTTAAGTAATCTAGGTCTGACTTACACTGGTTTAAATAAGAATAGGTTTTTTACCAAGCTCCTTCTTATTTAATGTAAATCGCATTACTGGAGGAATACCAGGGTGGAATTTTCATGAAAAATTCTTATTGTTTTGAATATTTTTTAAAATGTATTTTCAGTTGACTTGGATGTTTCTCCATAACTTTTGTGGGTGTCCAGTTTTGCAAAAGGGTGCCAACTTCCCTTCTGCCATGCTGAGTAGTCACCAATTATTCAAATAATTTCTTCTCTTTTAGTTGGACTACATATTGGCCTAATTGGCCTACAGTGAGTGGGCACTGAGAGAATAAACAGACATGCTTCTCTATGCAATTTAAGTAGCATCTAGGACACAACAAGTGATACTTAGTGATTTATTTTATTTGACCACTCTAGCAACTGTGGAATCTAGCTTAAAGTCACAATGTGCATTATTCCTTTGTTCATTTCCCTCAAGGATGATTTAGTGGAGTTTACATCATCACAGGATAATATCTTACAACATTAAATCACACAAACATTAAATCACAGTCCTTGAGCTATCGAAAGACATGAGATGGTGTTAAAATACTAGACTGGTTAGGGAAAAATAAGAATAATTGCATATAAATGTCCAAATGACAATTTTTTGTAAGGAACTTTCTTAAAATAATTAATTATAGAATATATGGCTTCTAAAACTGTTCTGATAAAACCAAAAACATCTCCACACAACAGAATTGTCAATTCTGCTACAACTATATCAGAGTAGTTTAACCAGCCAAAGGGATATGCTCTGACCCAGAGAAAACAAAATATTCATGAGTGTTCTTACTTGTCTACTTATGTGGATGAGAAAATCATTTGTTTCTAGACTCTGAGTAGTGTTTTGAAGAAAAAATTTTTGTGTCCTAATAAGCATTGGAATGTTTTATATCTTGGTCTGAAACATGTCATGAGATATTTGTGATTAATTTTCCCTACTCCCGGTGTTATGAAATTTCCATTAAAAGTAGGTCACATTTTGAATAGAAAAGCATCATAAATGATTTCAACACTAACAAGACAATTCTTGATCTCTCATATAATAAAGCATATGGTTTTAAAATACTGTTAAGGTTTTTAAAAACCTGAAGAATTTCTCATAGTATAAACAGGGATTAGAAACTCAACTTCTTCAGGGATATGCCATTTCATCTCCACACTTTATTAAAAATAAAATTTAAAAAAAGAAAAGAAGAAAAGAACCACACCAGAAAAAAAACCCAAAACAAAACACAACTCCCACAACCCAATGGGTTTTTATTAGTAAGAAAAAAAAAGGCCTGTAAATGAAAGTGAAGCTATCTGGGTCAAGGTTCCAAATGAGTAACATAAAAGAAGTTAGAATTGAGGTACAAATTCTAGAATATAAACTTGTGATGGTTTTGTCTAAATAATGAAGCTTCTCTGTACATATAATTGACCTCTACTGTTTGGATGAACAGTTTCCGTTTTTAACTTCCTTTTGAGGCTGAAAGAAGCCCAACTGACTTGACCTGTAGCCCAGTCTAAGAGTGTGGTAAAACTCCTACAGCTTTATGAAGTCTTCCCTTGTGTTTGGGAGTAGTTCAGCCTCCTCAACTATATTCAATAAGAAACTACAGTGGCTCTCACAAAGAGGTGAATTTGGCTTTTGAACAAAAGTAAATGAAACATGAAATAGTAGAATGCTAATATTTTCAATAGCTGGAAAAGGAATTTAACCCTTGAGAATTCAATATGATACAATGGTCTTTTGTCTTAATTGTGCTATAGATTTACTTATGGCTTCTTTGCAAATATTTATGTTTCATATAGCTTAAACTGTTTAACTAATACCCTGGATGAAAATCACCAGCTGAATAAGATGTTTTTAATTTCTTTTGTGCTTTGACTTTTAACTTATAACCATCTTTAATGCCTATAAAGACTTCTAAGACCAGTTATGATTTACTACTCAAAGGCAGATCTAAGCTTGTGAATTATGTATATTGTGGGTATTATTTCCCTACATTTCTATAGTCTTCCCTCTTTCTGAAAAGTTCAGAGGAAATCCATGCAAGATCCTCTTCTGTGTCATGTTAACAGGCTGCCTGTCAGTATGAGCAAGACAGTGCCTGTGTGCACTGGCTGAGCTGGTACCCTGTAATAACACACTGACAGCTCAGATCGAGCTGAGTCTTTTGAGATTCTCTATTCTGACTGACTACTGGTTCTCTTGTAACTAAGCTGAGTGCTGTAAGGAGCTACCTGCTTATCCTGCTTGCTCCCAGTAAAAGGAATGACCCTGTTAGCACTGCAGCTCGTTTCAATGTGGATTAAAAAATGTTTGTCATGCTAAACACTCACTGAAACTAACTTACTCTGCTTTCTGTGCAAACAGAGGAGGAAGACTCATGCACTTGGCTATTTTTAGTATTAACTGTGCAACTGCTGAAAAACAAACCAAACAAAATAAAAGATGCCATTTTGATGTGATTAAGAGCAAATTTCATTGTGCATGTGGAACAAGATGCCTATAGGTGTTTCCATAAATCACAGGAAGGGTTCACTTGTATCTTTAGCCATAAGCATTAAAAAAATATAGCGTTTCAGTATAGTGGACTAGTATTAACTAATGTGAACCCAACTCTTCTGAAGCAATTACCTGTTTCAAGTTTGAACAACAGATTATTATTGTTCTAAAGAAATCTCTCTATGCTATTCAGAAGATACATATTAGACCAGACATTTAACTGATATGAATTATTTTGTATGAGTTAGCCATTTAATTTAAATTTAAATACACTCTGGATTTGTCCTCAGCTGAAGTTATTAATATTCTGATTCAAAACCTGGTTTTCCTAATAATAATTCAGACAATATATTCCAATTTTCACATAGAATCACTGAGATTAGAATTTAGGGGACTTGGCTACTTGTTTAACTCAGAAGTTTACATTAGGTTTTGTAAACCTGTTAGTAAGTAATTTACTCTGAAAGTATCTAAAATTTTGAGAGTTCATACTTATCCTATCTAGGAAGTTTATTTTGCCTCTTTTTTTTAAATTGATCATATCCTATTAAAAAGTGATAATCAAATCTCAAAAGGGAGCTAGCCAAGCAAACTGTCTCAACAGCCAGAGCTACCAAATTTAGCTGTGATTACTAAATTATTGGTTTGACTTTTTCTTAATACTTAGTTCTTTCTGAGACTGTCTGGGAAAGTTATTGGTGTCACACACACTCCACTCCCTCCCTGCATAATCTGATTATACAATATATTTTTTCAACTGCAGTGGCTGAGGAATGAGTATCGATACTACAGACTTGAATGTATAAAAAAATATGGGTGAAATGTTATGAAAGTTTGTAACCAAACAAAACATTCTTGGGGAAATTAAGTTACTGTAAATTATATTTAAAGCAGTACTTCAGAGCTTCTTTTGACCTTATGGGTAGTAAATGACAACATCTCTATGTACAAATATTTATGTTACCCATATTTAACCCTAAGGATTTGAATACAGCTTCAAAGACGTGAAGAAACATCAGCTTGTTACTTTAAAAGACTTTGAAAGGTATTGCAATGATATGTAATCACTTGTATTACCCAGTAGACCTAAATCAGAGTAAGTATATATTTCTGGTTCTCATCTGAAGAAATAGTATCCAAACTGTTGAGAGTTTATTAAAAATGGCAGCCAAAAAAAATGAATGAAAGAGTAACATTTGTTTAGTCTTTACATTTATTGTAATCTGTAACTACCTTCCAAGTCATCTTTTTTATGAATGTATGTGTTTACAGTATGTATATATAGTATGTACAGTATGTATATAGTCTGTATAATATTATACAATATCTATTGTATGCATGTGTTTTAAAAAACAATTGAAACACTGAAGAGGATTTTACTTGAAAATGGATATTTAGACATGGAGAGAAAATGGTAAAAGGAAAAAAAGGAGAAAAATGTACGTAGGACCACAGCAAAGTGGAGCACATCTTTTTTTTTTTTTGGTGCATCCCTTTTTAGAGAGAATTACAGCATTTCATTTTTGAGCAAGGTTTAAGGCCATCCCCACATCTACCCCTCCCACCCCACTGGCAAGAATAATGTAAAATAGGCTGTGAAAGAAATTTTGTCTTAAATTACTGCTTTTAATTACTGACACCTTTTGTCTTAGTGTGACTTAACAGAACAAATTCACTGTACCTAGGGCTGTTCTGTGGAAAGAAATAACCACTTAGTTCTTAAAAGCTTTGAGCCATGCCAGCTATACCAGTCCTGTGTTTAAATTCTCCTATTGGCAAGGAAAGTTTCACTATATTTTACAAAAGCAATTCACACAATTGAGAGAAATATATAATAACTCATGGTTAGATGAACCATGGTGTAGGTAATCATTTCAATAAAAGCATCAGTCCAAATGTAAAATTTTGTGAAACTTCATGAAGAAGTAAATGTTTCCTGCAATACACTAATTGTTGCTGTTACGGGCATATTTTTTCTGGATTGTTTCCATGGGTGCTCAGAAGTGACCTTCAGCCTGGGAAGTATCTGGGAATGCTTGATTATCTTGTTCACCCCTTTCCTTCGTACACAGTGTTCTCATATTTGCAGTTTCTGTTGGCAGAATAGATTTGGGAGATAAAATTTTTTTGTTTCTTTCTCCATGTTCCTTACAGCTGGCTCCTGACAACAGTGCAGAATTGCCGCTCTTAAGGCGGTTCAGTATTGTCACAAAAGGGGCTCATTTCTTGTGGCTCTTCACTACTTACACATTGTTAATGACCCATTTGGATAAAAGTTATATATTCTGAGACTCGCAATTTGTGATCTTAATTTTGTCTCATTTCCTGGATGTCATGGCAACATTGTTAAAACTGGGAAAAACAGGCTTCTAGAGCTCCTCAGAAATCACGCTGCTCAGAGACTCATGTTAGGGGAGATGAGATCATCCTCCTTGCTCAGAGCATCATATTTGGAACTTCTACATGGCATGCCTTTGTTTCACAAGAACTTCTGTCACACTAGAGTTTTTATTTTCTCTAAAATGAGTGGGATAACTTACACCTCGAATTGTAAATCTTATTTCAAAGGATTGAAATAGGTTGTGGAAAAAGATAACAAATGAGGACAAATTTGCAACGTGACTGGCATGGCCAGCCTGAGGGCCACTTAGGGCTACTTCATGTTTTTTTTACGATATAAATTATATATATATGCAATTTTACCCTACATGCCTTCATATGAATTATTAAAACCTTCAGGAGAAGCAAACTACTATTAATAATAGAAAAGATTCCTCCTCTGGAGTCAGAGAATTTTGGTTATCACAATGGATACTGGAATATCAAGAAGCAGTATACTTAATCCTGTTCATATAGTGTAAAATGCTTATTTCAGCATTATGGTGATTGCTTTATTTTCCTTTGGTTTCTGGTTAGTCTCCTAAAATAGAAAAAAGATTAAGCCATTTCTGAGTATTCCTTTCACTTACTGCTTCCTCTGTGGTTCTTTTTCTTTCAATTACTATCTTTACTGCTCACCCTTTACCTCTCCTCCTGGGAATTTAGCTATACATGGACAACTGATGCAATGATGCACTTTCTGGGGGTACTTCAGAAACGCCTTGTCTGTCACAATGTTTCTGATTGAAGTAAAATGCAATTTTCCCTGCAGAACTACCATTTTCCTGAAGTTACTTTCTAGTTTTTAGTGGTTTAGGCCTGATAGAGTAAGCCTTGCAAACTTGTGTATGGCTTTTTTAATAGAAGACCAGATCGAAACTTGGGTCTCTGCTTTTGCCTTCCGTCTCTGTCATACTATTCTATCTCACCTTCTAGTGTTGATCAACTCAGAAGTGGGATCAGACTCCAGTTTTACACAGATTCCACTATCAAGGACTTACTTACATTTGATCCTGTATCTTTTCTGCCTCTGGAGTTTTTTAGTGTCTCCTGAGATTAAATTTATTAATTTGTTTTCAAGGCAAAGGTATCTATATGATAAAGAAATAATGAGAAAAATAGTGATATTCTGTGTTCCCAAGATTATAGATGTGGTCAGACCTATGAGAAATGTGGATCACTACTTAGCACTTCTCTCTTTACTGTTTCCTCTCAAATCTCTCAAATGTTTTGGGGTTATGTTCTTCAGTTCTATCTATTTTTGGTTTATTTTGGTAAAGTATTTCAGTCTTTATCCTGTTTTTAGGAACTTTTACAATTAAAGAACTTGGAAACTAAGATTTAGGCCTGACATTGTCTCTTGCATTTAAAATATTCAGGCTGATGATATATTATAGAAGGCAGATGAGGTTGCATAATTTTAGTCCTATGTATCAGGACATTAATGAATTGCCACTGTGCTTCATTTTTTTGTCTAAGAGACACTTAACACATCACACTATCCTAATTGATGTGTTAAGCAGACCAGGTTTTTTTCTGGCATTTTTAAGATTTTCTAATTGGACAAAAAAAAGCACAAAACAACAACATATCACTGAAACAAAACCTGACAAACCCAAACCCACTCCTTTTTGTGAAGTTAAAACCATAACTTTATACTTTGTCGTTTTCACAGCATAACTGTTTTTAGTTACTGGAAATGAGAAGGAAATAAAACAGGTTTTGGAAATAAATTAGATCTTTATTGACATTTTCATGCTAAAAGGAAACTAGAGAAGTATGAACAGGAGGGAAAAATTATCACATAACTCCTAATAGGAAGTAAACAATTAGTATAATTTGTCTCTTCAAGCCATTTTTTAGTTATGACACATGTAAGGAATACAATGTTTGGAAACAATGTAGTTTAAAAATATACCAGATGGTTTAATATTGTTAGTATTTTTTATAGCTGTGGAAAAAAAAATAAACAGAATCATCTTTGGCTGTGCATTAAAAAGCCTTGTAAACACTATCTTTTAATTTTAATGAAGTAGGGTAATCTGTATATGATGTCATGGTTTGTTTGGATCTCTCAAATTTACAGCACAGTGTACTTTGTAAATTAAACTTTATTTTATGAGCCTATGAGCTCAAAAAAAAAAACCAAGACATAAAAATAAATCCTCTGCCTCAAAAAACACCACCAAAACATAAAGACATCAAACAATGGTGGAATCATCTTTGTACAGACTAATCCAACACATGAACTCACTAATTCGATATTTCCCTAATTCACGAGCTCTCTTATTTACAAGTTCTCTAAATCATATTTTTTCTGTGAACAAACTATTTACCATGCTGTTGATGCCAGTGCTCATTCTTCTTCCTCTATTGAGGTGTGAATGTCCCCCACACCACACTGAAAACCACAGGGGCCTCATCAGTCAGCCTGCTGTTGGATCTGCTACAGAACTGTTGGGGGTAAACTTGGCCATTTACACTTTCCAGCTTAGATGTTTGGTCTGTAGCACTTCCATGAGTTAGTGCAACCTGAAGAAACTTCCAGGTAGTTGCTTTTTGAAGATGAAGAAGTTGTTGGCTGCAGATAATGTCAGCCCTTATCTTTTCCTATCCACTGAGTTCCAGGTAGAGGTTCCTCTGCCACTGATGACTCACATTGGCACTATTCTCAGTATATGTCAGACTTTGGGATCAGCTGCATGTTCATTATTGTCATATTTTTACTCTTCTTTCCTATAAGAGTTTTCCAGGTCATTCTGGTTATCCTAGCTTCAGTGTCTTGTAATATGAAGCAATTTATTTGGTAGAATTTTAGTATCAGTTTAATTCAGTTCATGTAACAATTTCACCCAACAGATTTTGAATGATATCTCTTTAACTTCCATGTCCTTTTGGCCAATGACTTTGTAGCCACCATCATAGAGATGGTCACTGTAACCAGTATGGGTTTCATCCCATGCAGGAGTGTTTATATTGGTTATCTTCAATGTATGTCCATTGTAATTAATTTTGGAGCCATAATCATAGGCTCCTGTGTGTAATACAATTGCATTAAGTGATCTTTTAGTAAGAGATAAGAGATTGTTTTTCAAGATACACAGCCATGAGCAGTAGTAGCTTTATTTTGTCCATTTGCATTGATTTGCACAGTGATTATTAGGAGCGTTTATGAAATAATTTCTGTGTATTTTCTCATTGTGTACATATGCTCTAAATATTCTGGGCCACTAGTATATGATTAGTTTCTTTACATGCCTGTAGTACCCCTTTCACTCTGTTGTCACAAACACATACAGCTTCATGTTCAGTGTTAACCACATGTAGGTAATTTCAGATTAACTTTAGATTTTAATGTTAATGTAACATTATCACCCACTGTCAATTTGTGTCCTTGTGATGTTGCAGATGGTATTCCTTCTGTAACTAATTTAAAAGTGGATTATCATGGATCTGCAATACCTGAGTTGTTCCAAAACGCAGGATCTGTTATAGATAAGTTCTGGGTATATGTTCCAATTATCAGTATTGCCATGGTGATGCAGGAGGCTCTTGCACTTTCTGCAAGAGAAGACACTCCTCTCTTGGACATAATCCAAACCTCAGTTGTTTTTAACTTATTCCCCTTTTCATTGTAAAAGGAGAGGCACATGGACAACTCCTGAGTTGTGTGTTTAACTGCAGCCTCATTATATGGACTTCAGAAGAGTTTTATTTCTGTTTGAACAGGATTTTGGGCAGCAACTGATAAGAATTCCTTATCTGTGGTTCTTCTTGTGGAAGTTTGTCACTTGTGTAGCCAACTTACAAGCTCTCACAGACATGACTCCCACAGTATTAATAGATCCACTCTTGTGTATTTGCTGGTTTAGTAATTTATTCCATTGATCTATTGTCCCACTATTTTGAGGTTGATGCAGTAGCGGGAGAATCCATTGTACGAGATTTGAACTAAACTCAGTTTTTCCTACTTTATTCTTAAAAGGTTATTGATCCTAAGATTATATTTCTCTGGATAAGGGAGAAGTAGCAAACCAGTGGCTTAAGGCAGCTGTAAGACCAGTGATGGCTTAGGCAGTGAATATATTCTGAACACCATTTCTGCCCCTGTAAAGGTTTCTTTCCACCCTCCAGGTGTTTGTTGTAATACACATGAGAATTTTCCCAGATTAGCTTACCTTCCACGAAGTTGGTAGAATGTTGGTGATGTGCTGTTCCATTGTTTAAAAAAAGGCACAAATATATGATTTATTTCACCAGAACTTTTGCCACTCCTCTTTTTTGCCATCCTTTCTTATTGCCTGTTGAAATAAATCCTACATCCCTGTGTGTCTAAGCCACTCCTGTAACCAGGTACTTGTTCTGCCCCAGAGTTTTCTGCTATATATTTTTTCTAACCAAATGATCAGCCTCTTGGCTGCATGTTGCCAGGATTTTTAGAGTTTTGGTAACTAGATACAAATTTTTATGGATATGTTTTTAGACTGAGCTATATCATGAATCAATTTCCAGTGTGATGTTTTTTCCCCATACATTTCAATCATTTACTTGGCAATATTTTTCATCTAGCCACTGGGTGGGACCCCGTAAAAGTTATTAATTAAAACCAACTTTACAACATGAACAGACACACAAAATTTCACCTCCTCTTCTTGAGTTGATAGCTTGTAGTTAGCAGCCCTTAGTAAACAGCCAAGTTTTCAGGGAGTGTTAAATCACTTCCTGTATTCTTTCTATAATGACCACATCATCCCTGCCCATTTCCTTAAAGCCTTGTCTCTTTGTCAGGGTTTGTTGGTGGGTGAACTGCAGAAATACCATGGAAAGTTCTGACTTTCCAGTAGCACTTAAAAAAGAATATGTTCAGTTCTACAATTAATTTTGTCCTATTAAATTTATAGATTAAACAAAAGAAAATTAACTGGTTTAGTCTAAAGCAGACATTTTCTCTAGAAACAGAATACCTTTAAAAAAGTTTGGCTGAGGTCTTGATAATTAAGAGACCTGTAACTAAGGATTAAATCATGCAGTTAGTAAAAGGATGATGAAATTGTATCCTCAAGCACTGCCCTAGCTACTGAAATGTCTGAAAATGCTGAGTTCAGCGAGCAGGTATTCACATGAGGAAAGTGCAATAATTCTCTTCTTTCCTGGTGATTTTGTAAAAAGTGCCACCAAGGGTGAATATACTGCTGTTTACCTAAAGCAATAGGTGGCAAAAATAAATCAAGAGCTCTTCTCTTTCTTGCTGGTGTTCAGGATCATTAGGTAAATAGGAAAGGTTGCAATATAATTAAATATGGTTGAGACCCATGTTCCTTGTTGTGCAAATGTCTGTGTCTTTTTTTGCTCTGAGAACTATCATCACTCTGTTCTCACTCTATCATCATACTTCACTCACATGACACAATGAATGTTGCTCCATATATTTTGTTTATACTTCTTTTAAATTATTCCATTGAGAAAAACAACTTTAAAAGGGATGTTGTGTTCCTTCTTATCACTCAGCTGTTAGAATTGGACTATCGGAAGGCTTCACTGATCAGAAAACCCCAGTTTTCATACAAATCTCTTATTTTTTTTTTATCTTTCAATCCAATTATCTTTTATTAAGTAGTTGTGTCTGCTGAGCTCTATAAGCTGTGCTAGCTAGTCTAGCTGGTAATGACTTTAAAACTAGCTACACACAGTGCTGTTGTGTTGATTTTAGACTTGTGATATTTCTGATGTTAAGAGATCTGTGTCTAACAACATTAACATGGAGCTTTCTTCTTTGAATTATCTTTAACATACAAGTTAAAAATTATTCTTGTTCCCTCTGGAACGTATATAATATATAGATATTTAATAGATGAGACTTTTCAGAGTTCAGTGTAGATATAAGATGATATCTATGAGGTGGTCATATATGAGAGAAGAGGATTATTATTTTTGTAAATACTGCTATAAATATAGAGATGATTAAAGATTCAGTAGCAACAGGATCAATACTACAACAGTCTTCAGTTGAACTGTTGGACTTGTTTTTATTATAATTTCATCAGTGCAGTATTTTTGAGAACATGAAAGAGTAAATTGATATGAACTATGGATAAGATAAAATGACTCCATCCTAATCATCCCTCTGGAACTCTGAGATTTTTGACAGTTTCAGAACTTTTATAATAACTAACACATTTTTTCTCATTTTTAAGCCTTTGCTTCTTTTAAAACTAATGTTTCAGTCCACTTCTTTAAAAATAGATACCAGCACAAATCTTCATAATTCATGCTTTCAATAAAATTCCTGTCAACTGTTTCAATTATCCAGCAAATATTTATAATTTTTTTTGTTTGTTTTTATCCTGAGTCAGCCAGCCACTGAAATGCATTGTGTTGACATCTGTCTCTTTTAATGAAAAAATGATATTTTATTCTATCCCTTGCAATCTTAGAGGGACTGTCAAAAAAAGCTGTTTTGATTAGATTTTCTGGAAAGGACATAGGGAAGTCAATAGAAATAGAATACCTCCTTTTGTTTACCACCTTGGAGTGAGACAGCACTTCTGTTTCCTGGAGGAAGAACGACTTATTTTAATTCTTAATATTTTTGAATTTTAGGTACAGACTTGGGAAAAGCTGAAAAGTGCAGGCAAAGTTCAGCCTATCATAAAATGATTAGAAACCTAAGAGGCCACCAGCTTATTGCACAAGCCTTCTTCAATTATTACAGCTGTAAGTTTAATCTGACTGGCAGTGTCCCAGCCTCAAGAAGACTTGAGCCATCACAGTGGAGGGGAGCAAGAATTCATGACCAATGTTCCCTTTTTAGTATCCTGTGATCTGTGATCTTAACATTTCTCCAGCTTTGGAAACATTACTGAATGTCAAATGACAAAGTCACCTCAAACCTATAGTGAATCAACAGGAACAGGCTATTCTGATTCATGAATAAGGTCTTTCAAAATTTCAGTCAAATCAAAATATTACCATTCTTATTTCTCCATCTTCTAAGATTTGTAAATTGTGCATTCCAAAAGTTCTCCCTTCTTTTCATGAATATGAAGAAAAGCTAGCAAAATCCACTGAAAAAACTACTGATAATGAGAAGTGTAATAAACATTTCTAGTAGATATCTAGTTTGGGGCAGACACAAAAAATGTAAGAAAAAATTATTGTACTTTTTAAAAATCCAAAAGTTTCAATTATTTAATTATGTATTTATTACATTATGTAATATGTTTTATATATATTATTATGTATCTAAAATTTACTGTTGTTTTTAAATTAAAGATTTAGGAAACAAAGGAATTACCACAACCCAAAAGATAAATTAACAATGGACTTCTAGAGTTAAATGTTTAGTTACTTTGGCTCTACTGGGCCTCATACAAGTTTGTGGGTGGCAATATCTTTTTATTTTGGATAAAGCTTACTCAAATTAAATTAATTTATATATTTTGGATAAGGCTTATTCAAATTAAATGACCTGGAAGTAGGTCAAGACAGAAGAAAGACTTAACCTTGATGAAGCTTTGGCAGCAGCTCTGCTACATCTGTGAAGTGGTGTTGTGGGGTATGATAGTGCTCCACCAGACAGTGATAATGAAGGGAACTGGGAGTCCTTCACTGTCCTTTTCCTCCTCTCATATCCATATTCCACTACAACAGTTCTCCATAAGCTTCTAACAAATGGCAAATAAATGTTCTGAAAACATAGAAAAGTTGGAAACAGCTGGAAAACTGGAATAAAACCTGCAAAAACTTATATTCAGTTGAAATGAGATATAACTGAATCATACTGCCAAAACTTCTACTCTTCAATGTTTTATTAGCAGCATTGGCCTTCTGCATTTCAAATGCAGGTGTTAGCACTAATTGCTGTGACATATAAACATGGTTTTTTTACAAATAGATATCACAATATAAAAGCAATTTCTTTTTTACTTTGAACAACTTAGTCTTTTATTTAGTCTTAACAAGTCTATTCTAGCAAGATTTATAAGTTTGTTTATTTGTCTGTTTGTGTTTTCTTGTTTGGTTGCTCTGGCTAGTTTTTAACATAACCAAGAGGAAAAACACCAAGGAGATATAAGTGGCTAGTCTCTACAGACTGTCCACATCAGCATTTTCTCAGCACTGGGGTAGGGAAGCAATTTCTGAGAAATCAGTTTTCTTCTGGGCCAAATAAGTAATAAATTATGAAAAGATAAATAATGTAAAAGAATGCAACAAGATTTACTAGCTGAGTCATACCACTACGAGATAGGCTGTACAGTGCAGTAGGATGTGCTAAACTTTCAAGAATAATAAAAGAATGTACTACCTGGAAATCTTCTGGAATGCAGACAGCAAAATAAAGCCCCCTATAAAAAATCCTTGATTTTTCTCACGAAAAAAGGAAATCTAAAGGTCACAGGGGTTTTGATAATATTGTTTTTTCCAAGTTTTGCCTAGTATAAAGTTCCAGAGTTTGGGAAAGAAGGCAAGTGATTTGTGATTGTAGTTCTGGACAAATAACTTCTTATTAGATATTTAAAATATGTATTGATTCAATTCAATCTTGTCTTGAAGAAAGCAAGCTCTTTTCTGTTTTCTTTAAACTCAAACATTTTTGAGACCACTATGCTTATTTAATGACTCTTCCTTTGCAAGGAAATCCTAGTTAAGTAATAAGTATGTGTATTTATGCTGTACTCAAAAAGTATTAAATAAAAGATATTTAAATATTTATTTATTGTTGATAAAGTGCATTTCTAAAATGCGAACAGCATCATTAACTCACTATTACAGCAGTAAAAACCCCAACTGTTGAAGGTTATTAATATGATATAATTAATTAAAAGCTAAATGATTGCCTGTCTTTGTCTTTTTTAGGAGTGAAATTAGATGAAGAATCAAAACATGAATTTTGACTCCATTCAGAAACAAATGGAAGAGATAGAGGTTTTTGGGACCCAACCAACACAACCTGATAAATTAGATAGGTGTTGGCAACCACATAATCATCTGTGCCATTCAAATGTTCCATCTCAAAGTTTCTACTCAAATTCACCTCATTATGCACATATGCATACAAGCTACAGCAGTGATTGGGAAATTTTTGAAGCAGTGAAAATTCAGGAACTGGAGGAAGTCAAAGCCAGAGCTGCCCAAATGGAGAAGACCATGCGCTGGTGGTCAGATTGCACCGCTAATTGGAGGGAGAAATGGAGCAAAGTTAGAGGAGAAAGAAATAAAGCACGAGAGGAAGCAAGACAACTGAGAATCAAATTAGACAGTGTCATAAAAGAGCTAAGTGTGCTCAAAAAAATAAATCAGGATTTAGTAAGTGAGAAGGAAAACTTAGCAAATGGAACTCCTTGGAAAATGGAATGCTGTTGCTCAGAAATATCCTATATTAAAAAAGATCAAAACCTGTTAATGTTTCTGGAACCAGAATCTCCGAAAGACCTAAACAAAATCATGAAAATTCCTGGCACAGAAGACACAAAGGTAAAGAATGAGAAATTTTTTTTTTTTTTTTGGTTCATGAAGTAGTGCCAAACTATTACAAGTGATTGATATGAATGTAGAAATGGGATTTTTCAAGAATTTTGGCCAAATGGAGCCTGATCCATTCACTAGTAAAATCTTTTGCCCCGTGCCCCTGCCCTCCCCCCAATCTAAATAATTCTACTACAGAAAACAATTCATACCCTTGCACTATGACTAGATATATAAGGAACAAGGCAGACTGTTATATGCAATATTTTACAATATATTTTTGATTCTCCATCATGTTTTGTTACCTCTCTTATCTGAATTAACCATGTTTTGTGTACTTACATTCTTTCTCCCCTTCAAAAAAGCAAATTAGGCTTTTCTAAAATAAAACCATTTAATTCCCCTTGAAATTCAAAAGGATGGGAAGAGATAAGGCAATTCTTCTGTACATTTGCAAGATATTTTGTTTGATAAGGAGAAAAATTAGGTCATGATATAGAATTAAAAAATTGATTATCAGCATTGTTTAAATATCTCCTATCTCTATAAAAGATCCAGTTATATTCATCAAAAATTGAAGCATTTGTTCGTGTTTAACTACCTTTAATTCCATGCCTTGGAATGCACTGTATAGTCTTCATAGACAGCATCATGTAAAAATTTTGTTTTCTGATAGATGTCAGTCATTGTAGATATAGGTAGTTTTTTTCACACATTGCAGGAAAGTGTTTTCTCTGCATTATTGAAAGTAGGAAAATTTTTACTTCAGTTTAAGGGAAATTGCCAAGATCTTAGATCTGAATGTATTCTGTTCAGGAATTTTACTCTCTAATACATATTAACGACATTATATTCCTATGAAATCTGAAAAAAATAATTAATGTTAGTAGCAAGAATAAATTTTGCCAAAAAAAGCATACCTTTCATATTTTCATGCAGAAAAATGTGTCATTGGATGGAAATGCCACAAAATATACTTTAACTGTTTCTCTTTAGTATAAAATATTTTCTACTTGAAAACTGAAACTTTTTATGTGAATGGGAAACATTCTTATCTTTTCAGGTTTTAGTATTTTCTGATGTAAATTTTGGGCATTCTTCTAAAAACTCAAAAGAACAGGGTGATGTGAAAAAGGATTGTCAGTAAACTGCTAAAATGAGATTAACTTTTAAAAAAAATTCCTCAGATATGATAAAGCAAATACATTTCTGAGGGAAACTTGTTTATAAGAGACATTCAGTCTTCCTCAAAAGCTTGTATTTTATTGTTCATTTTTTCTCTATTTTGATATTAGTTTTTCTCAGGTTTTGTATGCAAAACATGCATCTTCAAAATAGATATCTATGTATTTTGTTCCTTAAGAAAAACTTGTATAAGCCTGTTTCAACATATTTTACATAAAAATTTAAGAGTTCATAATGTAGATTTTCTCAATACATTATTGTTATGGATAAATTGCATTGCTAGTTTTATTAGTTCCAGTT
Organism: Brachypodius melanocephalos; assembly: GCA_013398615.1. Taxonomy (NCBI): domain Eukaryota; kingdom Metazoa; phylum Chordata; class Aves; order Passeriformes; family Pycnonotidae; genus Brachypodius; species Brachypodius melanocephalos. Next base: position 1,987,594 of record VZSR01001685.1, on the reverse strand, counting down.
TAGATTCTTTCTTCACCAGAGTTATAGCCAACAAAAGAGAAATGGAATATATTTCCTTAGTAAAGACACATTAGAAATATTTTGGATATGAAGCTTGTCATAACAGAAGTTGTGAGATATCACAAAATGACAGTTATTCAAATGTGCTGACATTTTTGCACCTTCTACCCATATACAGTCCAAATGTCTAAGATGTTACCTATTTCCTTCCTTTCTCCTATGTTCCTTAAATGTCTAGAAGAGCCTTGATAGGCCCTGCTGGAACTATGTTAGACTTTTTTCTTTATTTATGTTTTTATCATGTTTTTGTTTTCTCAGGATGTAAACAAAGACCAATGCAATGACAATAAAAAATTCATCCCAAAGCCTCCTGATTTCTTCCCCAATGGACTTCCCAGCATCTATTTGGAGGAACCTGAAATTGGTTTGGGCACTACAGCTAAGACAACAGAGGATGATTTAATAGACGTATCAGTCTTAAATTTGCGTTTGGCTGAGATGAGGAAAATCTTGAAGAAGGAAAGAGAGTAAGTGCAAAAAATATCCAACTTGTGGAATTCTTATAGAGGGGTTGAAGACAGTTCCTAAAATAGATATGCTAATGTTTGCATTTATAGCTCATATATTCTAAGCTTTATTCACAGCTATTTGCAAGGCTTTAATAAGAATTTAGAGAAACAATTCAGCATAGTGTGTTTATTGTTTTCTTTGGCTTGTCTGTCATTTAAGTAAGAGGTGTTCCATACAAATATGTACTTAGTAGCAATTTGGTATCAATGCAGTGATATCTACTGTATGTTATGCCCAGTTTTTGGAGTGCTTTGTGCATAACAAATTTTCATATACTCTACAGTAGACTTTGAAAGAGTCCAACTGCAGAATGACAAAGGCTGTTTTTGAATTCAAAATATATGAATCAGATGCAAAATGCTATTAATCTTAAACCTCTTTACTTGTAGCAAAATCTGTGTTAACGGCCAGTAAGAAACAAGGAGTAACACATTTATTGTGCACTTATGTAACACATCAAATTTGCCTAAATGTATGTTTTGAAGGCCTAAAAGAAGTTTTATGTTGTATAAATGATCAACATTGAGAAAGACTGAATCTCACCAGAAAGGCTTTCCAAGGAAACCTGCAGCATGTGATGTATGATGATGCAGTAGCAGACGTCAGGCTGTAATTACAGGTGACAGTAATTTCAAAATCAGTTGAAGTTAATCCAAAAATTTAAAGGGAGAAAATTCCCTGTCTATTGCAAATATATTTAGCACTTTCAGTACAGAGAGTCTGTAATGGTAAACTGTGTTGAAGAATTTCCTTTCTGTCAGTTTATTTCACATTTCCTGCCTGTCAGTTTATTCCATAATTGTCACGTAGATAGTACAAGTCTGAGGTAAAAAATCCTTGAAATTCCTAACTAATAGTTAATGTGGTTTTTAATATTAATTAGATTGTTTTGGAAAGCATACAATAATTCTCTAGTTGAATCACATAGCAGAAGATGGCCATGCTCTCTCTCCTTAAAAAGTATTTAGTTTTTCTATGGCAGCAAATGATATAGGTGAGTTAGGAGACTGATGCCTCACATACACATTTTCCTGGGGTTGAAATATTTAGGGGCCTAGGTACTTCACCAGCAGAGTATATACACATATATAATAATTTTCTTTTAGATAACGGATAATTTTCCTACCTTCTTTTAGTATCTTCGCAGGCATAACTTTAATAGGTTTTGGTTTGTCTGTTTGTTCACATGCCTCTCTAACCAATTTTTAGCTGTACTTCACAGAGGCAGATTTTTCCATTTATGCCTAGATATGTACTGACTGTGCTATAAGGCAATAAATTTACTGGCACATGGTAAGAATTGGAGTGCATCTATAGCATGCAACATATGGCAATGCCAACCTCAGGCAGCAAAAACCCTCCCAAAGCAGTGATTTCCACATGACAGCAGGGATTGGTGTAACAACTCCCTCTCCAGGAGGGCAGCATTTCCTGTGTGCAGAGATGTTGTGTAAGCAGCAAACATGCAACTTCTAAGTATGAAGCAACTATATTTGTCAATGCAGGCAGTACATAGCTAGGAATAATGGTACTAGGACAACTGTTATCATAGTCACCAGTCTCTTGAGCTAGCTGATGAATTTTGTTGGGCAGGCTGTCACCTGCTAGCTCAGAAAGGGTTGGTCTCCACCACTTAGAAGAATTGGCTGATTTTGCCATTTCAGATTTCCAGTTTTCTCTCTTAGGTTTTATTCTTGCTCACGTCAGTATTTTTACTCCTATGTTCTGGAGCTGCTAGTAATGACTATCTCAACAATCTAACCTCTGTTTGCATTTTTCCTCCCCTTATCTTGTGTGGCTCTAGCTCCAGTACTTTCTCACAGCTTCTTTCTCACAACTTAGCAATTTTCTCAGTGAACTCGAGCCAAGGACACACAGCTGCGCTGCATCAAAAGCAAACAGATCACAGACAGCTTGAACCCCAAGGCCAGAGGTTACTTTAGCAGTCAGTGTGATCTTACTCATACAGCGCAGGACTTCTCAGCAGTTTCGTGGTTTACATGCAGCACTCTAAACTTGGACTGCATTTCTTCTAGAGTCAAGTTAGCTTATGCAAATCCAGTGTTTGAACTTCCCCCTAACTAAGTTACCTAACACTTACCAAAGTAGTAACTTTCTTGGTTTCCTAACTAATCTCTGCATAAGATGTTTTTCTTCTTCACTCTGAGAGGACTTCTGCTTATTGCATTCTGCTTAGAGCTATCATCAGTAATGTTGAAATAGCCTTATGCACACAGATCAGGCTTTGGAAAGATGAAAAGAAAGAAGGTCAAAAAAAAGTAAAGAGATGAAAATTTATGTTTTAACATTCAAAAAATATCAGGCTTATGTTTGCAATGTAAATTACACACCAACATCCTCTACTAGGTACTAATTGCTCATATCAATTACACATTTGAGGTCCCATTAACATGAATGGAAATTACAAACCTTATTAGTGGCTGATCATTTTGCATAATTGTTTGCTTAAAAGAGCTGTCTTTTGTCATCTTTTGGATCAGTATTCTCGTCTAAATGTAATCTAGTTTTAAGATGGTAATTTGTTCTGTTTAGAAATTAAAAGTGTTTATTTCCTCTAAAGCCAAAAGCCCACAAACTAGCCCACTGCTAGCTGATAATATCAAAGAGGAACTGCTTAAGACTGGCTGGGTAACATAGACAATGGATACAAAGGCTCTGCCTGAACAAGAAATCCCCTTTTTTTTCTTTGAGGGGATCACTGAACACTGGCACTAGTTTCCCAGAAGGGTTGCATAGTCTGCATCCTTGGAGATTTTCAAAAGCCATCTGGACAAGGTCCTGAGCCATCAGTTCTAGGCAACCCTTCATGAGCATGGGGTTTGCACCAGATGACCTCCTCAGGGCTCCTCTCAACCTCAACCATTCTGTGTAATTCTATGACTTAATCAGATAATGAGTTAAAATGTCTTGTTACAAGATCCGTGAAAAATACACTGAACTTGATTATTTTACCTAGTAGTAAGGTGCTTCTGATGTCTGCTACACTCATTCTTCCACTCCTTGTATTCTTTATTTAAATAGTAAACTTTATGTAATCAGACTAATTACTTTCAGTTAGCGAGATCAGAGGGAGCTGATCTCACTTAAGAAGTACTATAATACAAAACAAAACCATGGTCTTCTAAATAAGCAAAACATACTGGACATTCCACTTTTATTATTCAGATTGGACCATTTCTGAGGACTTTCACTGCATTCAGTACAGTCAATAGGCTGTTATTCAAAGTATTAGAATGTCATCTTTCAAGCTTTCACTTTCTACTGTATTAAATGTCCCACTAATAATTGTCTTAGTTCCCCAATGAAGTCATGATAACATTCCAATGAAATATCCTATTACTTTGAAAAGAAAAAGTTGAGCTGAAACACATGAAATACATCTTGCTCCATTTTGCTTTGTGAATAATGGTGTTTATTTTGTTACTGTAATTTATGGGAGTTCCAGGTGTTTGCGAAGATAAACTGGGCTATATGCTAAATCTAGGCAGAAAAAAGAGATTTTTGATTTAAGAGCATTAGATTTAGGTATAAAAGAAGAGAGAAGAAGATATTCCACTTCAGTGGATTCCTTAATTAATTAGTAACTGGCATTGCTTCAGGGACCTGAGTCAGTCTAGTCAGTGGCAACTCTTGCTACTCTGTGCAGGCCTGCATTCTGCTGCATAGAAATGCCTCAGACAAATTCCATCAATATCCTTTGCTTTAATAGGTGAATATTTAAACCAAATATTCTCAAAATATAGTTCTAGTAAACCTAGCAATAACATCTTTGTTAAAAAGGTAAAAAAAAATCCTTTGGCCTCCATTAGAATAAAAAATAACTACTGTGGCACACAACAATTTTCTTTAATTCACAGTGTTAGAATTTTCTTTTCAACTATTTCATATTTTTCTCATTGTACAGGCATAGTACTTCTGTGCTAAATAATACATTTTCATAAAATTCTTCTAGCATTTTCTTCCAGGAGCAATCATTTTTTGAAACATGGAATATACAACTTTTAATAATGTTTTTTTAACATTAAACATCAATCATCTTTGGTTTCTGGCTTTTATAGTGTATATTTCCTTCTGTATACGTGTGTTTAATCTTCTAAACTAAATTCAAACGAAGTAATAACTTTTCTTTGAGGATATTCACTAATTTTGAAGAAACTTGTGATGAATTAGGTGGCCTGAAAAACTAATTGAAGTAAAATTTTCGTCAGTTTATCCCAAAATTTTATTTCATTTAAAGTTTTAATTCTGTACTTCTGGATTTCTGTTTTCTCTTTAGCTATTGTTTTTGGTGACTATTTTGGAATAATTATGAGATGATAATGTAGGATTTTAGAAAAGTCAAGATATACCACTGACAAAGGCAGCAGAACATAACTCAAGCTCTGAGAAGGAAATTCAAAGTAATTTTTCTTCTGTCAGCTTCAAAATTGTGCAATGCTAAATTTTAAAATACTTTTTTAGAATGAATGTATTTCTGGAGAAAGAAATGGAAAAGATGGAAAATGAATTATTTCTTTGGAAATGGAAATATGAAGAACTGAGACAAACCAAGCTGGAAAGCCTGAAACAGGTATGTTAGCAGTACATTGTTATCACATGGGGTAAGAAAGAAAATTCAAACTTCTGATATCCTGTGTCATAACTAAGAGTAAAGTTGTGTCCAGGGTTTATGAATGTGATAAATCCACCACTTATCAATTATTATTCTGTGTAGCCAGCTGGGAGGGACCTGCTGAGGGTGTGTGGAAGCTCCCATGGCAGCACTGGTGCTCAGGAGCTGTGGGACTGTCACTGGGATGGCTCCATAGGCTTCCAGGAAGGGACTGGCCAGAGGAGGCAGGTTCCGGTGCCCCATCCCCGTGTGTGGTGAGGCTGGTGGTCCTGATGTACAGCAATCTGTGATCAGGGTCCAGCAGGGCTTGTGTTCAGAGACAAAGAGCCCATGTGGGGTAAGGGGGTGTTCAAGGAAGATCTGCCACCCTTCCTGTGAGGCTGGAGCAATACAACAGTAGAGGTGTAGAAATTGGCTGAAAAAATGTGGTTGTCCCCATTGACCTGGACCAGAGAGTAAGGCTGGGCAGGATCAGAGAAGGCAAAGAGGAGATTAACAGGATCTTCACAAAGAACTCAAATCTTGAGTTGTAAATCCCAGTTCTCATGACTACAGCTGCTAGAAAGGCAGAATAGCTGCTACAATCAAAGAGATATCAGTGGAGTTTCAGGAATGAATTCTTGCTGAAAGTATTCAAAGGGCCAACAAGTGGTGATGAAGAGCTGGATCTGCTGTTGACTAATATGAAGGAAACTAGCTGGGGATGTGATGGTGAATAATTTCCTCACCTGCAGTAACTTTGAAAGAGCAGTGTTGGTCATCCTGAAAGAAGAAAAGTGAGCAGGAGAGTACAGACTCTGAACCTAAGGGGAGCAGGATATTGGTTTAGTCAGGGAACTGCTGGGAAGGGTCCCATGGGAGGGAACTCTGATAGGTAAACAAAGGAGTCAATCAAAGCTGCCAGGCCTTGAAGTAAAGAAAAGTGTGTCCTAATACTCAGAACAGGTAGATGTGTCAGGAGACTGATTTAGTTCGGCAGGGCACTCATGGTGGAGTTCTGATGCCAGAAAGCAATGTACTTTTACTGAGATCAGCCTTGAAGGAGTAATTTGAGAGCATTGCCTGGTTGTGTCACGTTGGTGTTAGGAAATATACGTTCATTTCAGTCTGTGTTCATGACTAGAAGAATAAGAAATATTTATCTTGCAGTTTACAGGTTTTATCTATCAGGACAATGAGTAGAAGACCTCTTGGATGCGACAAAACTCAAAATGTGTGTCTATATAACTAAAGATAGATAAAGAATTAAAAATGTTCTATGAATTTAACATCTCAGATTTGGAATACCAGAGGGAATTTAATTAGTTTCCTTTCATGTTCTGCAAAGAATTGAAAGCAGTCTATTAAAGCTCAAGTTCTAGTTAATAGGTGATACATATGCAACACAGCAACAAACTAACATCTATCTATCATATTTGAGCTCCTTCAGATTTCAGTTCTTTATTTTTTGCTTGCTCATTAGGTAGGATTTTACCTTGTTATACTTGTGCAAAAAAAAGAAGAAGTCTAGATTTAGTTAATAGTTTTGCTCAAGAAATCTTTATGGAATGCTTTATGGCACTGTTATCAGGAACAGAACAACAGGAAGTAAAAATTTTGTGAGAATTCATTGGAGAGAGATAAAAATATCTGTGCATGTGCATGCCTACATATATGTGTTGCTGCTTTTTTTCCTTGGGAACATGCTCTATTTCTTTAATTGCTAACAGGAGGTGATATTTTGAGCATTCTGTTCATCTTCTGATATTTATGACATAAATCTCATTTTTAAATTACAGAAAAAACACTGATCTAGATGAATCTGACTAATGTGAATGAAGTCATTTATATCAGTGGAGGGTGTTTCTGTAAGTGGAAACTCTCCCTCTACCGACATAAACAAAACCTTGTGTGTTGAAATACAGATGTGAATATTACTCACAATATATTACTGTTCAGAAGTGGGTGCTGTAGCCACAGACATGATTTTTAACTGTGAAAATTTTGAAAGTGAAATAGAGGAAAGTGCAGATATCTACTATGCTAAGCATGGAATCTGATTCCAATATACATTTTCTGTATTAGATCACAAAGGAATTTCTAGATTAATAGCAGACCAATCATTACATCTAGATTATTTCCATGTCCCTGACTAAATTAATCTGCTATTTCCTTTGGTAGATTGCCTAACAGTCCCACTGTGAATGTGAAAAAGTACTTGGTTTGCAAGTGACAGTGCCACTGCAAATGAAATCATTTTTAGGAATGAGTAGCTCTTCGCCTTTTGGAAGCTGGAGAGATTTTGGGGAATGTTAGAAACTTCACAGTTGCCAAGACTTGATTATTAGTGCTCCTAGTAACTAATCACTTTAATTACTTTCATGAAAGGACAAGTATTTGTTCACCGATAAATTAAATATGGAAAGCCTTGGTCATCTTACTGATCATCGTTATAAAATATTATCCAGTCAGCATCAATTTAGAAGTTGTAAGTAAATTTTCAAAGTATTGAGTTAATTAAAAAAAATAGTAAAGTATAGACAATTTATAATCAGAGTAACCACGAGCATTATAGGCAACTTTGTGTGACACTAGCATTGATTGTGTCCTGTCTGGTGTCATAAATTAGACCATTTTAACAGATACAACAGAAAGTTGCATTTGGTGTTGTAACTGATCATTTCCTTTTTTGTTCTAAGAATTCTGTTCACCCATTAAAAGATATAAAACATTTTTTTATTTTAAAAACAGGAAAGCAATTACTCAGTATAAACTTACAGTTATTGTATTTGCATGAGCATTCACAGAAAGGCATAAAATTATTTGTAAGACTACTGAGTAAATAAAGGGTATTAATATTAGATATACTTGGGTTTAAAGTAAACTTTGTTGGAAAGACTAGGAATCTTCAAGTTCTCTGAAGAACATGAAAATTTTTACATCTGTAACTTTAGTTATTGAATGTCCCCAGGAACGGGGTATCCAATTTTTTCAGATACGGTTTAGTTTACAGATCTATTAACGATCAGTCTGAAAAATACAAAAAATATTACTGAGTTTGATTAGTTAGGTCTTTGGACTCTGGAAAGCAAAGCAAAT
>VZSR01001685.1:1964741-1979213 GCA_013398615.1 Brachypodius melanocephalos | reverse complement strand
TTTTTTTTTTTTTTTTTTTTTTTACAATTGAAAGTAAGACATCAACTATTGATTTTGCAATAGAGCCAAAATAACCATCTTTAAACAACTTTTAAGACAAATGTTTTCTGTTCTCTCTCTCAGTATGTAGATGTTTTACACTATATTAGAACAATCTATGTATTGTTACCTAGGAGCATTACTTTCTTTAAGAGGTTGTGAATGGTTCCCTACCTGTTGTTCCTAGGTGAAGGAAGGTCCACTGATGTGAGTGAAGCTTCTGGATAAATCAAGTCTTTTACTATCACTGTAAACATTTAAATACTCTTTAAAATGGAACAGCCTTCTTGGAGGCTCAAGTTGGCAACAGGTAGATCTTGTTAAACATTCTGCATGATTTCTACCTTATCCAGAAATCTGTATTCTGAAATTACCTTATAGTGTGAAGGTGCTACACAGCTGTTGACCTGAAATCGCTTTTTTCATTCACTTAGTACATATATGAAATAACAAAAGTGATACTCTTGTAATCTTATAGAAAATTTAGATACATATAGTGAGATCATCCATTCTGTCCCACATTCTTCACCTGACTCAAAAAATGCCTTCTGATTGCCCCCTGAATCCTGCAGAAAGCATAATTAGCAGACATAAACCAGCAGCCTGAATGGCTGTATTGGCTACTGTGAATTTCTCTGTTTAATTTCTTACCTAAGATGACCAGAAATGTTGAGTACTTTTCATGGGTATCATAGGAACAAATTTATGTACAAAAAATAATTTTATAGTGCTTTTATACACTAGAGAATAGCCAGTAGTCTATTCAGCGTGCTAAAGGAGTTTTTTTATAAAGTTTGATATCAGAAGCCTCAAGGCTGAGATTTAAAATATCAGTAGGCAATTTTCTGTAAACAACATCAGAATTATTTAAAAATGCAAATGAGTTTATAGAATGAAATCTTGGTGCAAGTAATTTTCCTGTAGTAAGATCTCATTCTCTTTGGACTAGGTCTAGAATTTTGTGTTGCTTACTGGTTTCAATGCTTCATTTGTTTGGGAGGTTGGTGGGATTTTCAGACTGAGTGAAATGGGATGAAAATGGTACTGCACATCTGACTCATGGTTTGATAAAAGTAATTTAAAAATTACTTTCAATATGCACATTTCTCTTCTGGTGTAAATTACAATAACTTACAGGTGGTTAGGCAGTAAGCAAAGAATTCTGTATTGTTGCTTCAGCAGCAGTTCTTGCAAAGAGTTAACTATTCTTTCCACTGTTTTCATAAATCAGGTGCCTGTTCATATTTAGTTTTGTCTCTGGAAATTACATACTTAGTGTTCTTAGTGTCCACATAAAGTATAATTTGTCATGCTGCATAAAATTAAAGTTCTATTTGATGTTTATTTTCCCACAAATCTAATTTGGAAAGTGAAGGATAAGTCTACAGTTTCAGTGACTTTTTGCTCATACTTGTTTCTGGGAAGATATTTAAACTCTATTGAGTCATACTTGCCAATATTTTCTGTCTTCATTACACATTTTGTATTGAAAATATCAGGCAAGACCAGGATTATTTTTGTTTATTTTTTATTTAAGGACAACTGAGAGATGAAAAATTATTTCTGTGAGAAAGTATGTTCAGAAGAGGCATGTATGTGCATACTGAAACATATTTCTGCACACAGATTTTCTGTGAAAGGATCACCATGCTAAAATGGCACCATTTGAGGAGGCTTTTTAGCCTATTGTTTTGCCACTGGCAGAAATTATAACTTGGTGATGAAATGAAGAATATGAGAGAGGAAAGTGCAAATGCACACACTTATAGATGCGTGTGTATGTATATGTTCGTGTACATGAAGTGATCTTGGTCCTAGGGATTTGTCAAGGTGCTCTTTCCCAGAGCAGGGGGCTTGAATCTGGATGATCTTCAAAGTTCCTTCCAACTCAGGTCATTGTATGATTCTATGATCACATCTTTAATGAAAAGAATTTTTCATAGCTCAGATTGAAAAGCCTAAAATTATGACAAAGTTGCTTCTTAATAATGTATCAGTGTGGTCAGTTGACCATACGGCTCTCTATATCAGAAATTAATTCTTTGCAGTGTATAGTTTAAAAAAAAAAGCTTTTTAATATATGTCTAATTATTCTGAATTTACCTTTTGATATTATATTGCAGCATTCATTTAGTTGTCAAAGTAAGTATTTCTGCTAGTGTGCTTACTTGTTATTCATCCACATAAAATCAACTTGGGCTGAAATTACTTGAAAAAAGTAACAAAGCACTGCAGAATTAAATGTAATGACAGGTAGAATATTGAAAATTTATAACATTGAATTAAAGATACTAGCATTCTTCTCTTAGTGATTCAGTTCTTTTTTTCTATTCTTAGCTGGATAAGGATAGCAACATGTCAATTAAAAATTAGCAATCTAATTTGGGAGGAGGTTGGTTGGGAAGACAGCCTTAGATAATTTTCTCCCATTGTTTTTGAAACAAAACTTTCCATGCTTACATTGCTGCATATTTCTTCAAGTGACAGCACAAGTGGTACCTTGAAGTCAATGCGAAATCTGCTGATGTTAATGAACTTTGGATGGGTTCCTAAACTGTGTGGATTAGGAATTGTGACAGAAGATTCCTCAGGGACACTTGTAACTTCAGAATATGATGTTCTATTGTGGGTATGGCCCAGATAAAACACAAGGCATGCCATGTAAACTGGAAGCAGTAGAACCATTGCTACAGGCACTTACCACCACTGCTCTACAGAAATTATTTTATGTAATTGCTTATCTAGATCTAGTGAGTAAAGCTGTGTATTTCAGGTTGTTACTCTGAAAGGAAAACTGTATGGACAATTGTCTTATGCTATATTTACCTGAAGTCAAGGCAACATAATGCTTTTAAATTTCTTTGAACAAAGTCATCTCCTCTATTTCTTGAATCCTGTTGAACTTACAGTTCAGAAGAGAAAACAGACTTGAGTACTGGTTTAATCTGTCTCTTTTAGCATAGGTTGTTAATGCTTAAGGATAAAGATCACTGCATCAGAACATGCCAACTTTTTGAATCTGGTCTATTATAGTGCAATTTATCTGCACTTTAAGTAACATTGGTATAATAGTCTGGTACTCATCAAGGAACCTTGATCCCATTTTGATCTTCCTGAATATTTCACGTTATGTCAAATCAGACTTGCAAATTTTAATTAAATATGTTGGTATGGATGCTTTTCCTACAGGAAAGTAATGATTACAAATTCTAGTGTGGTTTCACACTATTTAATATTCCAGTAATCTGACAAGTATTTATTTGTAGAGACCTATGGTTACAGAAAACATCCTATTCCCAGCATCCCTTGACCATTAATCTCAAAAGTCAACAGTCCTCATTGGTAAGATAAGTGAATTTGTGTAGTCCCTAAGTTAAATGTAGAAGCTTTGACTGTTGCTGTCATTTCGATGTATATTTTTATGATTCATTAGCATAATTGTAAGTAAAGTTTAGTTAGTATTTTATTTTCTGATCTATAAATTAGCATTCCTAATATATCTGTATTATCAATTTAATAATTTCATATTAAAAATTAAAATTGGATTGAACAGTGTTCTGATCTCCAACATGTAATACCCATACAATTTAGGAAATTCTTGAGACTGAGGACAATTTGAACTTGTTTTGAATGTTTCCTAATCATGCTGACCATTACTGGTTTTTCTGTTTCCTTACAGTTCTTTATTTAGCTCCACATTTTTCTCAATTCAACCATGTAAAGTGAGGATGGAAAGTTGGCTAAGAAATTGGTTGTAAGCAAAATAGTTATTGACCTTCTGTACAGCAAATAACAGAAACAAACAAACAAATAAATATACTACTTATTGAACTATTTACTTTTTTTTTTTTTTTTCCCAGATGATTTTCTACATGTCTGCATTCATCTTCTTATCAAAAATCCCTGTATTTTTTGAGGAAGGGTTATCATCTTCCTTTTACAGTACCTATTAGAATGGCTTATGGCATATTCTAGTTCCTAAATTAATTACTAATAATAACTACCTAAACACACCGCAGTAGATAACTATTTGAAATAACAGGAGGCAAGATTTTATAGTCTGGACTGCAATTAAATTTGTAGGCTTTTTATTTCTAAAAAGACCAAATATGAAAATTATCTTCTGCAAATGATATATAAATTGTTATTGCTCTGAAAGTTAAGAATGAAAATTTAATTGGTCTGGTAATTTCTTTCCACAGAACAGAAACTCATTTTTGCTTCCATTAAAGTCTGTACATATATTTCTACTCACAGTCACACAAATCCATTTTTTATTTTGCTATTAAAAAGAAGTTTTGCATTAGTCAGTCTCAGGTCTCCCAGGGTCTAGTCTGTATTCCTTATTTTGGGAAGAAGCTTGTTGTATTAGGTTTGAGTAGGAAAAGCAACCAAAAATCCACATGCATACATAGTCCCCTCCCTATGATAGGAACAGAAGTAAGCTAAATGCAGGTCATAAAATTTCTTAAACTGAGAAATTTCAGTCTTGCAACAATACTTGGATGAAGAGGGAATTAAGCAGAGGTTAATAAGAAGTTTCAAGCATCATTACAGAAAAAAAAAAAAAAAAAAGAAAGAAAGAAAGAAAGAAAAGCTCAGCAAGGGCCTACTCTACTTCTTTTGCAATATAAACCAGAATGTCTGGAATTGAACTTTTCAGCACACAGTGAGGAGTCCTCCCCTCCTCCCCCACCTCTCATAAAGCTAAGATGTCAGTGAGGAAAATTAAAGGGTGAAAGTTCCTGCTTTCCTTCACTTTTTTTGCCCAAAATCATGTGACCTTTGAAATTTCAAATTACATTAGGAAAAACATTTACTGTAATCCTATGCCTAAAACAATCTTTGCCATTTACTTACGATTTTTAACACAGTTTGTTTATTCTATTACCACTGTCACCCCTGCTGTATTCTGTCATAATCCAATCAACTCCAAGAAAACCATGCTACTCTTTGTAAAGTAAACAAATCAAACCCTTTGTCGTAAATGTCAAGAGCTCAAGTTTTACCTTGTGTGCTAGTGAAACATAAATATTAAAGTGTGACTTTTTTCTTTTCTTTTTTTTTTAATTGACTTGAGATACAGTTATTAGATCAGTTGATTATTAGTCAGTATAGGAATTTTTGCTTGTTTATTCCCTAGATTAAAAATTTGACCTCTCCATGCATGGCAGCAAAAGGAAATAGTCATTTGTTAGTACATTGGAATTCTCAATTTCCATGTGAGTGATGGCTTGTCAAGCTTTGAGAGTTTTGGTTGGCATGTGTTCCTTATAAATTTCAAGAAGTTTTCTCTAAGGGATTAACTGAAATGTGAATTATGTCCTTGAATGAGATTAGAGAACATTTTAAATTCACCTCAACCACTGTATAATGTTCGTTTAGATCAACCTTGGTTAGAACACTAATTACTATATTCATCTCTAGTCAAAAACGGGAAAGTAGGTTGATAATTTAGTCGTGTTAGTCCCATCTCAAATATCATTTCCATTTAGGAATATAGCAAACAGCATCTTGTACATGCCATTTTTACATAAGGTCATGATTATCTAAGCATCAATATTTTGCTAATCACAACATCAACATCAAGATAATTTGAAGAGCCTGCAGTAAAAGGTAGGCTGCAAAAAGATGCCCAGTGCACTCAAATGAATTTAGATTCAGTCTCTTGTTTCTAATTACAGGAACTACAGAAACCACTTGAATCCGACTGGTTTTGTCATTATTAAAAAATATATCCTTCAAGTCAAAGGCTACTTAAAGGTTGCCCAATATTAAAATAATGAGGAAATAGTACTTGAATTATGTTGGAACCAGTGCTTCAACTTTTGTTTCTGGTGTCAAGAATTACTCTGAGAACCACTCTCTTCAGATTTGTACAGGAAAGAATGAAAAGTATTTGACTTATGGGCAATTTCCAGAAACTGGGAAAACTTTTGGAAGTAATTAGTGCGAAGTAGGCTAGAAAGGAACCCACATAGAAAGCTGATATTGGATAGTCTGAAAGACCATAGCGAAAGGGGACATTTAGTAAATTTGTAGCAAATTACTGAAGTAAGCTAGTGAAGCATCTTTTTGGTGCAGCTGAGTAAGTTACATTTGATGTTACATTTGGTACATTTTACACTGCGAGCATTACTTTTGAAGTACAGCAAGCTATAGACATAGGAGGGGAATACAGCTGAACTGCAGCTAAAATGAGAAATACAGAGCAGGAAAAGTTGTGAGTGATGCTGACAGGAATTCTGGAGGTGCCCCAGACAGAGACAAAAGTTTGTCTTAGAATTGAGCAAGAGAGAATGCTTAGAGATGCTGTTGGAGTGGAACTAGAATTGGTCCAGAGAAGGTTAGAACAGCCAAGTTTTCTGTACTGAGGGCCTTTGTGGTGTGAGCCAGAGGTGAGGGTCTTAGTCCCTGACAGAGATGGAAAATAAAGTCCTTCTACTGTTACCCATATTATAATATGGTTATAAGGTCTGTATGAAATTATCTATGGCTTGGGTGTATATAAAATGAGAGAATATGAGTATTTGTTTCTAAACAACAGTAAAGGTTTTAAAGGAAGAATGACTTGGTGGATGATTTATTATTGGTAATTAAATTGTAATTAAATTTTCTTTTTCACTGAGGAAATAAGTCTCACTTACCACATTCATCTTATGGGAGAAGAGAGGAGAATTTCAGAGAAATTCTGGAAAATTCCCAGTATCTTGATAGATAAGATATTTGTAACTGAGAGATAATCTTAAACCAGCTGTAGGGGAAAAAAAAGTCACTAGTTATTATGGCAATTTTTTTCAAAATGTAGGAGGAGCAGATTACAGATTTCATATATTTTTTTTCCTAATTTGGAAATCTAGGTTTTAATTTTTCCTATGGAGGCATTTATTCTAAGATGCAGCAAACAAAATTCTGGTGGTGAAGGGACAGTTACTTCAATGGTTCCTTATGTGGCAGCAGCAGATTCCCACAAGTATCTCAGAGGGTTCCCATGAGGCCCTCAATCATCTCTGAGAGGATGCCCAGAAAGTCAGGAAGAGATTTAAACTAGAGCACTTTCAGATTCAACCTAGAGAATGTACTCACGGGGATTTTTTCTAGGCTACTTGGAAATTCAGACAGTAACAATATAATTGACAAAACTGAGTAATGGGTCTTACCCAAATATTTTATTTTGAGATATGCAAATATATGGCCTCCTACCTTTTGAACAATATAAGGGCTCCCCAGCCAGAAATGGTGGTAAAATATTGATATATTTATATTAGCAAATATGAGACAGAGCTGCATCAAGAATAAACACTGAGATGAGGCTGATACTCTGTTTTAATTTGAAAGATAGGTGAAGATGTTGATATTTAGTTTTTATTATTTTTACCAATTAAATTTTCACTAATTAAATTTCCATATAGAAAATACATTACTTTTCATAATTATCAGGTGTACATTTCCCAGTGAAAAATGAAGGAATCTTTTTTTTTCTGTGTTTGTCTCAGCTGAAATACACTTTACTCATAACAAAAATAACAGGTGTTTGTATGGACTGGTAACATAAGAGGTTTGCATCTTGAACTACAGATTGTTGAATTCAGTTCTAGAAAATAAAAAAGTACATGGTTTATCTTTCATGTGCATTAGTGATTTGGCTGATCAGGACATGTGGGTAGGTTTAATATATCACCTGGTTGTAAAAATGAAAACAGTATTTTTGTATTTGTTTGTTTTGAGCAATGGGTGAAAGTCTCTTAGTTTCTAAGACAGCCTACAGATAGTTTAATGGCTTAATGGCTTATCTATCAGTAGAACACTGAGAATAGTAGAACAGCACAAAATGTATCAGAAAAAATAATATCACACTCTTATTTCGTTTTAAATATTAATGCAAACATTCATGCTTTTCTGGCAAGCCTACAAGAACGTCTACTTGATAAAATTGTCCTTACATCTTATGGTTATCGGATATTTTATTTATAGTATGTGGTTTTATATATTCATTATAACAGTCTTTTCTAGTTTTAGCTTTTTTCCTGTATAATTTTCTAGTTGTTGACTCATGAAAATGTTGACTAAATAAGCACCACTGTACAGCTTGGTAGACACTGATAGTTTGGACATTCCTCTAGTCTCCATCTTGTTATGAGTTGGGATTACAATGAAGGAGGTTAACATACCCTCCTTGATGGGATGTTGGCCCAGATGGCCCACTGCGGTCTTTCCTACCTTATCCATTCTGTGACACTGCAAGAAACTTCCAGTATTTGTTTAGTCATCTGGTTTAGTTTTTCCACATGAAAAATGTAAATATCTTTTATTTAAAATGAGATCAAACACAAAACCCCTTCATAATTTTAAAATAGAAATGAGTTCATGATGTGTTGGTATTCTCTTTACTGATCTCAAATGTTTTGATAGGTAAAGGTAGTTCCTCGGAAGTATTCAATTATTTGCAAATAATTGGTGAAAGTAGAATTTTATATAGGCATTATGGATAATTTTTTGTGGTAGACGTTGATAGAAAATGTGTTTTCCTTGAATGAACAGCAGATTCTCCTGAACAGGAGGTGTTAGTGTGATACATAGTCCATAAGAAATTGAACTCACAAGAAACTGATACAAGCAGTGCCAAATTCAGATGGAAAGAAAGATCTGTAAGATCAAAGGTAATTTCTCAACCTATGTTCCTATTTTTGAACTTATTTATGCCTCTCTGCATGTATTGTATCTAATTGTTGTAAATTTTGATGCTTAAATCTTTTTATATATCTGTGGACAACTTATATTCCTGCATAATTCAGTTCTGTTAAATTAGCCATACACGGAAAAGAGTTTTCTCTGTGTGCAGACAAGGGGAAAGGAAAAAACATTGGTAAACCAGCAACTTTCCATCTAATGTCAGCATAGTGCAATGATATCAGCCTGCAGCAGACTTAAGCATTTGAGTAGAACGAGAAGGAAAAAAATATTTGATTACTAAAAATGCTGGTGCTAGGCATTGTTATGAATATAAGCATTCATTAAAAAGTTCAATTTCTTGCAGGGCTTGGTGTCTCAAGATATTGTCAGGCAAAATAACATTTATCAAGCTTTTAGTATAGTTGCTGATGGACTAAATGGTGCTCTTGGCAGACTTGCATACAATAAGAAAAAAAAAACAGTAATTTTTTTTTATTTTTTTATTTTTTTTTTACTGTATTGAAGTGTTTGTCAAGTAAAAAGGTAGCCAACATTTGTCTTCCCTTTCCTGTGAAAGGAGTGCTATGGATTCTGGAAGTCTTTGATTGCATCTTTTAGATGAAAAAAGAAGAGAATTCCAGAAAATGTCAGACATACTGGAAATAATCATTGCAAAACTGCCCAGTGTCACACACTCTAAGTAATAATTTTGCTTGCCAGCGAACATCACACTTGCATACGGCCATGCTAATCTTGGAAGCAGGAAAGTTGATGAGGTTTCTTTAAGACCTTAGGAGCTTTGGCAGTTTTCCTTGTGTTCTTACAGACTTATAGCAATAGAAATCTCAAAACCAAACCAAAACAAAAAATCAAACAAAAAACCCCACACAAACAAACAAACCTGAAAATCGTTTTTTAAAACCAAAAAAACAGACTCCCTCCCCTATACCCCCAAAAAATAGGGGTTACTTTGCAAGTAACAAAGATTCTTGGAATTGTTTTCTACCCTGTTGCACATGATTGTCTTGCTATGTGAAACCCATCTTCCTCCTCCACCTTTCTCAAAGGGAGGTGTGCAGTGGAGTGGAACTATTGTCATCTTCCAGATTCTGTAGATACAGCTGAACTAAAACTGGAAGTGATTTAAGAGAACCAGATTTACCAACATAACTACTTTCTTCTCTTGTGTATCTCTTTGAGGATGCTTCTGGCTGTATGAGTTTCTTTCCTGGTCCTACAAAAGTTTTTCGGGAGAATTTTTTTTCTCCCAGTTGTGCTGAGAGACCATCTTTAACCCTTTGATACCGTTACTTTTAGACCACTGATAAAACATCTTCAGACCCAGGTCAACTATGTTACAAATTGTAATGATGTTTCCCAATGAATTCAATGAAGGAATGTGATGCTTTTGCTTGATGTTTGATTGATCTTCAGGCAGAGTTTGGTTTCAATTCATTTGATCCAATCTATCTAGGTGCCATATTTAAGGAAGCTGCATGCTTGCCATTCCTTCCAGCAGCTGGAGCACATTTGATACTTCGAAAATTGATGACATCTCATAAACTACCAGTGTGAAAGGGCAGATTCTCTGTCCTTGCATTTCTTATCAATGTGCAATGATTTGAAAGATGGTTGGTGAAACTGCACAATTGTTGAGTTCTTGGCTCTGGCTTTGAAAAGACTGTTGGATATGACATTTTTTTGACACAGTATTCCTGTCTGAGTTACAGAAAAGGAAAATTTGCTTCTCGTGCTGAGTTTTCTGAGTAACTGTGGGGAAGAAATCTGTAAGAATCAAATTCACTTGTGACTTTATGAAGATTTATGGTTATTTCAATAGGTTTTCTTTATTAGAAGGGTACCATGGTCCTTAATTAATAATCAACCTGTGGCTTATTAAATTTTCAGTTTAATACACCTCTTGCTTAAATTCTGTAGAATAATTTGTAGCATAGATGAATGGAAATTACCTCCATGCACAATGCAGTGAGGATATCAAGAATCCTGAAAATATGTGTTCATTTATCTTGCTTTGGAACATGAAAAAGCCCTGCATACTCATTTTAAGGACAAAAAAAAAAGCATATTGATTTTAAATTTTCATTTTTGATCTGCACAAACTGAAGCAGATGTTTTACATTTGTACTTGAGTGAGGCTGCCCGAGGTCACTAGTTTAAACAGGAATTCTTGCCTCTCTGGGTCACAAGTCATTCAGCTGCCTGTAGATTCTGACTATAAAGACAGATAGCATTAGGAGCTAAGGATTTGCTGTGATTGTGTAAGATTCAGATTGGAAATTAAATAAATGAATAAATAAAACTCTTCGATTCTCAGTCAAATCAGATTTTATTTGAGATATGTAGATAGTCTTTCACAGAACGTGCTTTTGGTAAAGAAAATGCCAGTTTTGTAGAAAAGTTTTATGAGGAGAATTTCTGGTTGGATTGGCAGTTTTTTATTTCTGACATCATTTTAAAGTCAGATCAGATCAAAACTACAGAGTTTTTTTAACATAATGCTTGTGTTCTGTCCAACTCTATTTTAAATACTTATTTTAAAAAGCTGAAAGTTATAATTCTCTAAATACACTTTCCTACCTTTTCCAATTTTTATAGGAAGCTAACAAATCTTTGCACTAAAAAAAGGAAAAACTGAACAGTGTGTGGAATTTCTGTTTTCTGTCTGAAATCATGTTAACTGCTATATTTCATCTTCATCATCTTTCTTTTTGCATTCATTACACCTTACTTGTTGCCCTTCATCCAACTCTATCTTCTGTTGACTAAGGGGAACGAGAAAAATCTCGTTTTAATAAAACTTTTGGAACCTCAACCACTGTTATATTGACTTAAAATGAATAAGAGCATTAAGATTTTCGTGCTAATGAACTGGACAAGGTGGAGTTCTGTTGTCTGCGTCTGGTTTTTTCAGGGTTCTGCCTTTCATGTTAATCATAAAACAGTGTAGGTTAGCTCTAAGATGTAATTACCTCGTTTCAAAAGGTCAGTACACTGTATTCATTTTCACCATTCACCTTTGCAATTACCCACTTCATTGACACTACCTTGACCTCATTCTATGCTTCCACCAGGATTCTGTTCTTCATATTAAAAAGTAAAATTCTGTGCAACTCTGCACAGATATTCTATGGAGAGAAAATATTCACATTTTAAGGGAAAATTGAAGATCTCAAGGGTTTTTTCACGTGTTGCAAATATTTTTTTTTAAGCTTTCACTTTTCTTTATAAATGAGCATCTGGAGTTACCAGAGCATCACATAGAATGGAATATCTCTGGGGCTGCTTTGGGTCAGCTGTCCACTCCCAGCTTCTTGTGCAGCCCAAGCCTCCTTGCTCACAAGTACAAGAAGCTGAAAACACTCTGACTTAGTGTAAGCATTGCCCAGTAACAATTCAAACTTCTCCATTATCAACATTATTCTCATACTAAATTCAGAACATAGCACTGTACCAGCTACTAGGAAGAAAATGAAATCCTATCCCAGCAGAAATTAAGACTGTTAAATATGTAAATTTGTCGTAATTGCATCTTGGGTGCAATTAATTGAATTTTTTCAGACTGAGATAAATAAATTTATCTTTGACATCAGATTTTTGTGTGATAGTAATCTGCTGCCTAATTTCTTGACTAAAATTCAACCTTGGATGGTTTTGTGATTTCTCTTTATTTGATGCCTAACAAAAATGAATTTGTATTGATTAGTGTCAACACCGTGAAAAGGTGAATTTTCAGGCCTAGAAATTCAGCTGTGATTTTTGGCAGGTGTTTTCCAAGAAGACAGGGTTTCTCATGTTCTGGAACTTTCATGGATACTTGTAATAATAAATATGCCTGCATATTTATTTAGGAAAGAAACATGGGGTTTGTGATTGTAGTCCAGTAGACTGTATTGAAACAATTTGCAGAATTTTGGCAGGGAAGAAATAATATTTGCTGCTAAACAGGGGTATGTGATTCCCTAATTTCCAACTACTGTACAGAAATTCAGTGGGTAGATTTTAAACCTCATTAGGAACATGTGAGTATCAAACATTTACTTGTGCATTGGAGCTAGCAGCTTGTAGTCTGTCACTCTGGACCTGCTCTAACAGTTTGATGACCTCTGCCCAAAAATGCAGACAGTGCTCAAGGTGAGGCCACACCAACACAGAGCAGAGTGGAACAATCACTTTCACTGTCCTCTGAAAATCTGGATGAGCCTCTTTAACTTTATTTGGTTTCTAACTGTCTTTTTTTACTCAGAAATAAGGTGGGGACAGAGAAGTTTGCAATTTGATTTAGCTAGATAATGACATTGTTACTATTCACAGGATCAGAATTATGTTTCTTTTATGCTATAACAGCTCATTCTCTTTGCTCTACATTCAGTACCTTTTCATTATTTGCCAGAAATTTATTTTAGAATAAAAGTAACCAAAAAAATTCAAAAAGTACACTTCTATACCCTTTCTAAAGCCTTGTTGGCACAGATATCCTGTTTTTCAATGAAGAAGTGTCTCACAATATTTTCAGTCTCCATTTTTTATCAAACCATGTAAAAAGTTGCTAGAATTCTGACCTTTTTTGAAATATATTAGCAATTCTTTTTTTCACCTCAGTTATAAGAACTGAAACCTTTTATTTTCACAGTTTTTAATCTATGTTAATCTCTTGTAATCTGTTAAGAACCAGTTAATGAGTTGTTAACAGTAAGTACCTGTCTATAATAATCTTCTGATAAATTTCCATTAGTACCTGATAAATATCTGGTTTGTGTTATAAACAAAAATTCACTTTACCATTTTTTCATTTGATGTCTGGGAAATATTTAATGCAGCCTTGAAAAAAACGTCTATGTAGTTTTCTCTGAATAATAAATCAGTTCTTTGATAATTACTCTATATGACTTAGTAATGTGTCTTTTTGTTGATATATTTAATTCACCCTATATGCTTGTTTGAGGAACAAATTCATAAGGTTATCCTAAAATAAGGTTACAGCATTGGCCATAAATAATAATATTTCCCTTAAGACTGATAATCATACCACAAGAAAAAGATTATCATGAAAACTTAAAAATCTTTCCTCTGATTATGAAGGTAACCATATGCAGTATTGAAGATATACTTTAGAACTTCTTCAGTTTAATGAACATTTATTACAATCCTTCTAAATTGTAAACAGAGTAAAAACATGCAGATTTTTTTGGCTTTTGGAGAATAAAAAGTGACCTTTTACATTGTCAAGCCAAAATACGTCTCAGTGTTATTTAAAACATTTTATTATTACTAATATTAATACTATTTTTCCATAAATAGGAGGAAAATAATGAGTTTTTTTATCAGTTACTGTATAAAAAATTATCTTCCCTTTACGTTTTTGAAGGTACCTTTGATGAAAAATTGACTGTCTCGGTTATTTTCTTTTCAAATTGAAACATTTAATTTTATGAAACACAGGAAACTTACACCTTGGGCTGATTTCTAAGGTGTCCACCTGATTCTTAGCCTCATCCAGTGAAAAACAGGGGGTTTTAATCAGATTATTCATCTTTCTTTTTTTTTTTTTTTTTTCCTTTTTTTTCTTTTTTGTTTATTCTTCCTCCTACTCTCAACCTTCCTAGCTGGAAAGAGTGCAGTGCAAGAATGCTTCTAAATGGGGAAAGAGAGAGCGACTAGAAGCAGAAAAACAAAGTTTGGAAGAAGAAACCAGAAAACTAAAAATGCAGGTAAAAGAAATTCAGGAACCTCGGAAGATGG
>VZSR01001685.1:1951039-1964641 GCA_013398615.1 Brachypodius melanocephalos | reverse complement strand
TTGAATCTCTTCTTAGGAGAGGGAGAACTGGAGGAAGCACCTATTCCTTAATTTTGTGTTTCTCCAAAGATCTGTTCATTTATTGTCCTGTTAAAAATGACTTGATGATTTATCCAGAGACTCTTAGCCTTTATTTTATGGTTTTCTATGTTATAAACAAATAATCCAGAAAAGTCCCGCTTTCATTGAGATTCTGAAAGTTCAAAAAAGAGAAAACAAAAAGGCCACCAAACCCAGCAACCAATCACTAAATATGCATATCCCATGCTGAGTTGGGCAGAGAGAAACACTAACTTTTAATCTAATTTACATGCATTTGCTGTTGAATAATGACATTCTAAGTAACTAGATTTAGAGTTTACTAACTAGGTAATTTCTCTTGGGAAAGACTGAGAGAGATGTTTTATACTTGATGCCTGCTGTTAAATGTAATCATAAAATTTTTCTATTTGCATCATGACTGAGTAATAGCAAATGGAAGCTCATACATATAAGCCTAACTTTCTAACATACCTTACATAACTAAAATAGGTTTTAACTTTTCCTTACTACCATTTATTTTATGGTAACATATACGTATCATATCATACCATATCGCATCAGTATTTTCTTGATTTAATTGTAATGCAAGTAACTTGAGGTTGGAGATATGTCCAGAAAGAGGCACATCTGCTTAGACATATTACTGTACTTCAAATCTCTTTTGCTTTTGTATGTGCTGGCTTATTTGTTTGGTTGTCTTTTTTTAAAAAAACCAGTTAGTTGCATATATTATTAAATATCTGTGATCAGATCTCTCTGTTGGTATCAGCTCTCTCTGCTAGTAAAGAGCCCCTGTATTTAATTTACAATAACTGCAAAACATGTAATCACAGGATGGGTCAGACTGGAATGGACCTCATGAGGTCCTCAGTCCTACCTCCTGCTCAAAGCAAGATCAGCTCTGAAGTCAGACTGAGTTATTCAAGGATTTTCCCAGTGAGTTCTCAAAAACATCCAAGACCACATGACCTACTGTGGGCAGTGGGTTTGTGATGGCTTGATCCCAGCTGGCAGTTCAGCTCCCACCCAGCCTCATTCACTCCCCAGCAGTGGATTGGGGGACAGAATTGGAGGTGCAAAATTGAGAAAAATACTTGTGGATTGAGGTAAAGACAATTTAAAACTGGAAAGGGGGAGAAGGGAAAAGAAGGGAAAAAATAAAACAATTGATGAAGAACTAATTAACACCACCAGAAGACTGATTGCCTAGCCAGTCTCTAAGCAACAGCTGCTTTGGAAAGAAAACATCACCATGTCATCACAAGGGACTCCTCCTTCCCGGGTGCAGGACTTTGTCATTGCTTAATTTCACAGGGTTCTTGTCAGGCAATGGTACCACCAAAAAAGGTCTTCTGTGACACCAAACACCCATTGACAGCATCAGTAAAATTAAAGATCAACAGGATTAAAGTGCTGTGGCAAACCCTTAATCAGGAAATGAACCTTTCACAGCAGGAAAAAAGTATGGAAACAGTCTTATGAGGAAAATTACTCTTTCAACAAATTATCTCCAAGTCAGTCATGGCATTGGAGACCTGGTCAGACATATGTGGAGAAGGCAGTGGTTTGTACAGTGAGTTAGCGTATTTTTTAACCTTGCTGCTGCCACTAAATGCAAAACAGGTGTCAACAAAGGAAAGAGTTTCTTTTTCAAGGATTCCAGCCTAACTCAACTGAGATGGAACCTGTCTACTCCTTTGTAGACACATCCTAATGTCACTGTTGAACCTTGCCAAACTCTGAGACTGTTTCTGATTTTCTTTAATAGTCTATAAGTAGCCTGAAAACAATTGCTTTGACTTCTGGTTCAAGACCCTTTCTTTTTCTGGGATGGTAGCTTCAAGTTCAAACAACATTATAAGCAGGGTTAGAGGAGTAAAAAGAATGACTCCTTCAATGTGGGTGGTGGTTAGATGTCTAGGTCAGCAAAAATT
Organism: Brachypodius melanocephalos; assembly: GCA_013398615.1. NCBI lineage: Eukaryota > Metazoa > Chordata > Aves > Passeriformes > Pycnonotidae > Brachypodius > Brachypodius melanocephalos. Next base: position 1,962,665 of record VZSR01001685.1, on the reverse strand, counting down.
GAAACTACAGGTATTTAAAGGTCCTTATGCATCTTGGTCTGTATGATTATGGCTTTATTTAGTAAGTAGATACAATATGGGTATTTTTTATAGAATGAATCCCAATGAAAAACACACTTGCCTAGTATCCTACTTTTTTCCAAAACCTGTATTTGTGAGATTATTTAGAGCATCCATTGTAGTTGTTTAAAATAATATTCAGTATTATTAATTGATATATGGCTGATTCATACTTATAAGAGGGTATAAGCAAACAATGGCAACATTTTTTGTTTAGTAGCAGTTTTAGTAGCATTAAAAGCATGGTATTAATACACAGAAATTAAATTCTTACATCCTTGTCTAAATGATTTTATTTTGACAGTTATCTTGCTCTTTAATATGTACACATACCTCCATAGGACATAGAATTTGTGCAATCTCTCGCCACTCATAGTAGTGAACCATGTAAATTGAAGTTCTGAGCATAAGGTTTAATATTAATTATGTCTTTCAAAAAGTGTGAGTTCTTAATATTTTTCTTAGCTGGCAGTATGTTGATTTAAAATGTTTCCGCATGCAGTTTTTAAAAGATTAACTTCTGTTGTATAAGATGAGCAGAACTGGTGAAAAAATTTGGATCAGACATTGTTACTGTGTAGTCTTATTGATTTTACTTCTTGAAAATGAAATTTTTTGAAATGGAAAATACCATTTAAATTAATAGATATATTATTCGACTAATATCATGGTAACAAATATTAAAAATATTAAATGGATCTAACTGGTTCATCTAGGAATGGATAACATGAAGAAAAAACCACCTTGTTGATGGTATAAATTAACACCCAAAACATGATGTTTATGGAAAAATATTTTCTCTTTCATCTGTAAAAATGACCTTGAAACAAACATAAATTAATTTTGAGGAATAGTAACTGTTCTTTTGTATTATCTCTAATGATTACAGTAAATAGCTGGCTATGAAACATTAAATTAATGGAATGTGTTTTGTAGTGGACCTGAATATTGAACTGTGGAGCTTGTGGATGCATAAATTAATTTTTACTTTAAGTTTAATTTCTATCTGTAACATGATAAGGTTATCATGTTGTTAGCAAAAAAATTTCCTTAAATTCATGGGCTTTGTGAAAAGTGGTTAGGAGCTTCTCCATGCCAGACACAAGCAGCTCCAGCTGCCTCCAAAAAGAACCCACTGGCCAAAGCTGAGCCAATATGAGAGAAAGAACCCTGCAGACACCAAGGTCAGTGAAGCAGGAAGGGGAGGAGGTGCTCTGGGAGCCACAGCATGGATTGCTCTGCATCCCCTGCTGCAGACCAGGGTGAGGCAGCTGTGCCCCCGCAGCCCGTGGAGGTCCATGGTGGAGCGAATGGCCATCTTAGACCCTGTGCTGGAGAAAGTGGACTTGCTCTGAAGGAAAGTGCAGCCTGTGAGCACGTGCAGGAGCAGGCTTCTGGCAGGAACCTCAGACCCTGGGGGACCCACCCTGGAACAGTCTGTTCCTAAAAGACTTACTGCATGGAAAGCTCCCAACCTCGACCAGTTCTTGAAGAACTGTGGCCTGCAGGAACAAGCCATGCTTGAGCAGTTCATGATGGGTTGTATCCCATGGCAGTGACACTCCTCATCCTGATACAGGGGAACAGCATGAGGAAGGAGGAGAAGCAAAGAGAAGCTATTGTGGATTGACCCATGTCCTTACATTCCCCTTCTGTGCACAGAGGGAAGAGGTAGTGGAGAAAATAGATAAAGAAATGATGTTGTGCCTGAGAGAAAGGGTGAGAAGGAAGGGAGATTTTCTTTTTGTCTTTTTTTTTAACCATGCTACTCTATTTTTAACTGGTAATATGTTTAATTTTCCCGTAGTCAAGTCTATTTATCTCAATCCATGAAACCTTGGATCTTCCTTTCCACTCCTGTCCTGTAGAGGAGAGGTGTGAGAGAGCAGCTGGGTGGGAATCTGGAATTCAGCCAAGGTCATCCTATCATAGTGTCAGACATGAGTGTGCTCCTCACATTTCACAGGCAAATGTTACTTTTTTTGATGTAACTTAAAAAAAAGTTGGTTTTCTTTATATTTTTAAAATATAGGAATATTATCCACTGTCTCCTTTCCCTTAGATCCTTTCCTTTCCTCCCTTAGAAGTCAAAGGGATATTTTTTCTTTCTGATTATATGAGGTATTTAATGATGGTTTTCCTCTATGCAGAAAATAATTAGTCTGCTGTAGCCATGAAGTCTTCCTAACTGTACCACTGTGTAAACTCTAATTTTTATGGATACAAAGTTTTGTTGTGGAAATAGGTACCATGTGAATTACATTCTTCCTTACTTTAACCAAAAAACCAAAAGAAAACTAGTAAAGCTACAAGACTAAATTGCTGCTCCCTAAATCTTATCTTTTTAATTGAATAAGAAATCAAAGTTCAAACATTTGCCCTTTTTTAAGATCTAGAAAAGTCAAATTAACAAAAATTCAAAAATAAAAATCATCTGTCTCTGCACATCTCTAAAGAAGATGTTATAACACAACTGTACTCACTTCCAGATTTATTTTTTAATAAAGGCTAGACTACTACAGTAGCACACTTTTGATGAGAGACAGCCTTATTACTCTGAGCTCCACAGAAATGTATCACAAGTTATTAATTAGAACAGTTTTTGCAAGTACAGCTGAGAAATAAAATTTAAGAAGTGGTCAAGAAAAATAAATGGAGCAAGATGGAAACTGCTGCAGCTGCATAAACATACCTTTACATTTTGGTTAAAAGACATAATGTGGCTTTAAGGCAAATGCTTTCTTCATCCCCACTTGAATTGGTGTTGCTTTAATTCAGAATGATTTTGTGCACATCAATTCTTTCTAAAGGAAACCATGTGGGAAGTTCTGCTTCAGGTATTGACAGTCCCTGCTCTAAGCCCTGAGAGAGTGAATATGTCTGGGGCATTGACAGCTTTGGGATGGCCTAATGCCACATGTGGGTTTAGGGCCACAGGAACAGGAGAAATCTTGACTGCTGTGTTTGCTGCTCTGATCTGGTTACCAACTTCTGCTGTGCTGAGTTAGGGGTGTGAGGCAGGGCCAAATGCGAGAGGAGTTACAAACTGTTTCCTTGTCAACAGTGAGCACATTCAGAGAGTTAGACAGTGATCTATCTGCACACCCTCTGAATGCCTGCGGAGCGCCAGATGTGTTCTGAGAAGGCACCACAGTACAGAAGGCAAGTTTTATAATTTGCCTGGATGATAAGAGAGAAATTTGAATACTAAGGGCTTGTATTAATTGCCATGTGTTTCATTGCTGGTTTTGTGTCACAGATCTCTTGGAGACTGAGTACTTTTTATATTTTTTATCCTTCATCAGAACAAAACTCGAGAGGACATGTAATTATAGTTATATTGTTAAACCCTTTGATATTCATCTAGCACTGTTCATCCAGTGGAGAAGTATATTTGTTTCAACAAAAACCACTGGGGCTGGTTGTTGCAATGATAAAACAGTACAGGCTGCACAATTTGCTCCCTTAATAGATTTCTAAAACACAATATATTTTGTCAGAATTACAACATATAGTACAGTTGGTTTTATATGTTTGTTTTCTAATTACTTTCTGGTGAAATGCTCATTTCAATTCCTTAGAAAATTGACTAAGCTGTAGAGCTAAAACTAATAAAAATAGAGTTTTACAGATGTTTCCTCTAGCAAATTATGCTGATGTTTAATAAAAGAAAGGGAAAAATTACTGGATTACAAGCTGTTATGAATCAACACTCAGTACTGTGCTTTTCTCACCAATTTGTCTCCAGTTTCAAAAATATTTAATTCAGAATTCCTGACAAGAAAAGATGAAAGTCCAAAAACAGATTTAAAAATTAATCTCTCATTTGCATCTGACCAGTGGTATAACTTTAAGAACATTAACATGCTTCAAATTTTTCATTTAATTTCATTATTTTATCACCTATTTTCTAACTTCTTGAATGGGCCTTGTAAATTGTAATGATACATTTTTCAAATACTTTATAAATATTTTTAATTACACATTTTATCATGATGATGGAAGCCAGAAAAGCTATAAGTTTTTTTGATGCATGTGTATAATTAGCTATTCAATATTGTATTCTTTCTTTTTAGAACAATATTTTTATTTCACTTAAGGGCACATATTTAGTATTGTTCTGTGGTTTCTCAACTCTATTGCACCACCTCCCTCCCTGTTTTTTCCAGTCAGTTGGGAAAGCTTGCTTTGAAACAGCCAGTTACCTTTTTTATTTTTGCAGAGTAGCATGAGAGTATTTGCATGCCATCGGAATAAAAGTTCATCTAGTCCTATATCCCATTTCTGACATTGACCAAGAATTGGTATGCATGGAATACTTACTAAGAGCAGCACAGGAATACTGTATCAGAGAACTGTCATGACTTTCTTAGAAATTCACGTCTTGGAAGTTTCCAGAATGAGATTAGTGTTTTTCAACTCTAATCTTTCTTACTGGATTTTTTTTTTTTAGTAATTTTTTAAAAAGATTTTTGAACACATGTAAATTTTTAACATCCACTATGCCTTGTCATAAAAAATTATAAATTCAGCTGCACATTAGTAAAACATTTACACTGTGTGCTTTACATCCACTTTTACATTTTCATGATACTGAAACAGAAAATTAATTCAGTTCCCTCTTTCTCCACACCATCACTCATGTGATCTTCCAGTACCATGGAAACTGCTCAATTATTCCTCTCTTCTTTGCCTTCCCACTTATTTTTTCCTAATTTAGTAACTAGGTATTCCTGTGTGTAAGGATCTGTTTTTATGTCAGCTAAGTTTCTCTAAAAATTACTGTACAAGACCTTTGTTAAATGCCATTTTAAGGCCTGCCTAGACCTCTGATCTAACAGAGTCAATTTATTGACTCATTCAGAAAACTGGCATAAGTTAGTAACACCTAAGATTTTTTCAATAAAAATTGTTTTGATTCTTCTTCAATAAATCATATTTGCCTGTGCCTCATCTTATTTATAACTAAGAATGTCAATATCAGTTCTCTCTGAGCTTTTTTATGCCTTCTTGAAGCATTTTAAAAATTGTCCTTATGTTGGCTGTTTTCTAAGCTTTTTGAATTCTTTAATGTCTGGTATCTAGTCCCAGGACTTTTTAACTACCCATTTTTTTCTCCTTGATTTATGACAACATTCAGTTTGAGACAGATGGAATCTAACCCATATATAGATAAAATATGGGCACAGAATTATTTATTTCCATACTTCTCCAGTGTGAATACAGAGCAAACTCAAGTAGCTTTCTTGTTTCCTTAATTTTTGATATTGTTTATGTAATTTTCAGTACACTGTGAGGTTTCTTGCTGTTGATTTGTTAGAAAAAGAATTAATAATAGTTTTTATAGCTTCTGTAAGTTGTTCCTCATATCCTATTTGGCTTCTCTTACTTATCTTTATAAGAGTACTGGGAGATTTTAAGATCTATTTTTCCCACTTATTAAAAGATAGTCTCACTATTCATGTGATATTATATTTTATCTAGTTCCCTTATGAAATAACCACAGTAGACCCTTCCCCAGAATATATGTATGAGAAACTGATTTATTCTCAGACTTGAGTATGTTTTCAGATTGTTCCCAAAATCTGTAATAAGATAAAATTCTGATCTTTAATTCTCTTTTTTCCCCCATTTTATTAATTCCTAAAATATTTTCTTAACATTATTGCTGTTGATAGAAGGTCAGGAATTTTACTTGGGGTTTGTTTTTGTCTTATGATTAAGTTGTCATTTGGTAAAGGGGAAAATGTGCGTCCAAGTGTGCCAATGCTCTGTTCAAGTTTCATTCCTCTGAATTCAGCCTGTCAAATCTGATTAATCAGTGATTAATCCCTTCAGTTACATAGAAATTTTGGCCCTGTGTGAAATATCTGAAAGTTTGCCTCAGTTGGCAAAGTACTTGAAACAGTTACTGAATATTTTAAAATATTTCCTCTCATTAAATTTCAGCTTCTTTGAAGTAGCAGGCTTTCAAATTCACTTGTTGCAGGAAAAGGAGTTGGACTTATCTTTGTGGGAACTTTCTAACTCAGGATATTCTGTTATTCAAATTACTTTTTAAGAAAATATTAAAAAAATTAAGAGGAGAGGGTAATTCAGCTTCTTTTAACAGTCTTGGAAAGAGAACAAAAGGAATTATTCCTCAGCAGTATGTCTCTTAAAAATGCGTGCTCACGATTTTGGACATTTTTGACTTTTGGAAATTTCAGTTCTTTAAACAGTCAGAAGTAGAAGTTTGGAATATCTTGTGCTTTGCCTTGTTCCATGCATAGCCCATTGCTTTCAGAACAGCTGTCTTGGGTTATTGTGTTCATTGAAGAGATCATAGCTCAGTTGTCCCTGATCTGCCCTCTCACGTTCTAACCCTTTTATCCAAGTTTGTGTAAAGATATGTCACTAGTAAATTTTCATAATATTTTTTTCCTTCTTTCTTTCCTTTTCCTTCTTTTCATCCCTCCCTTTCTCCCTTCCTCTCTTAATTATTTGTCCCTTCCTCTTTTACTTATTTATCCCAGTATATCCAGCTCAGAAAGTGGGACAATGCAAATCTGACAAGGTTTAACAAGTCCAAATGCAAGGGGCTGCACCTGGGGCAGGGCAACCTCCAGGATCAGCACAGGCTGGGGGATGAGCAGATCAAGAGCAGCCCTGTGAGAAGGATTTGGGGCTGCTGGTGGGTGAGAGGTTGGACATGAGCCAGCAATGTGCTCTTGCATCCAAGAAAGTCAAATATGCCCTGGGCAGCATCCAAAGCAGCACATGCAGCACAGCAAGGGAGGGGATTCTGCCCCTCTGCTCTGCTCTGGTGAGACTCCACTTGGAACCCTACATCCAGCTCTGGGGTCCTCAGCACAAAAAAGACATGGACCTGTTGGTCTGGGGCAGGGTACCAAGATGATCAGAGGGATGGAGCTCCTCTTCTGCGAGGCATGGCTGAGAGAGGTGAGTTTGTTCAGAGCTGGAAAAGAGTAGGCTCAGGGGTTGCAGCCTTTCAGTATCTAAGGTAGGCCTATAAGAAAGATGGAAAGGGGCTATCTACAAGGATGTGTAGTGACAGAAAAATGTGCAGTGGCTTCAAACTGGAAGAGAGTTAGTTTGGATTAGGTATTAGGAAATAATTCTTTATTATGAGGGTGGCAAGGCACTGGAATAGGTTGCCCAGAGAAGCTGTGGTTGCCCCATCCTCAGAAGGGTTCAAAGCCAGATTGGATGGGGCTCTGAGCAACTTGGTCTAGTGAAGGATGTCTCTGTCCATGGCAGAGGTTTGGAATCACATGATGTTTAAGGTCCCTTCCAACCCAAACCATTCTGTGATTCTATGACTACATGAAAAGAGTAATCTAAACCTAATTGTAAATAGTCTGATATTTCTTCATTAGACCTTACTTAAGGAGAAAAAGAAAAAAGGAAAAAAAGGAGCACAATACTTTGAAGCTTAAGAACTTCATAAAAATTTAGTCTTGTGTCATAGAAGAGAACTGGGATAACAGCTTTTATTTTGTCATTATTTAAGGCAATTTTTTCAAGATTCAATTTCTTGAAAACACTTATTTGTGCATATTGGAGACAGGCAGTCCTTTAATAGCATAAATACTTATCTATGGATCTGAACACCTCTTGTCTGACCTCATCTCTTCCCATATGCTTTGCTTTTCTCAATTTAGGAGTATTGACCTCTCTGTCTTTCTTGATTCCAGAAGATTTCTGGTGAAAGAAAATAACAGTTTATATAAGATAACCAAAGTTATTTCTCTACCTAAAGGCAAAATCTTTTTTTTTTCTGTTTTGTTAATTTTTCTTTTTTTTTTTTAAGATGGTTTGACCAGAATTTTATTTGTGCTTGATGATGCTAAAGATGTTTTTTTATTGTAGTCTAAAACTTCTTTTCTTATTGCAAAAATATTGTGAAAGAATTTTTTTTAAGGAAATAACATCTAATATTTCTAGTATCTTTGTTTAATTATAGTTGGGATGCGAATATGTTAGAAAACCATTTCAAGACATTCTCAAGCTGTGTTGATGTATAATATAATTGCAAAGGAAAATAAATAATCTTCAACATTATTTTACCTATTATGTACAAACAGAAATATCAATCATGAAGTCATTTAGCAGGAACTCTTAGATACCATAATGAATCCTTACTTCTAGCTATACATCTTACTAAGGGTAATTATTTTCACATTACCAAATATGTAATACAAATGAGTTGCAACCATGTTGAGGATGCAATTTCTTTAGTGCCAGGTGGTATGTATTATTTAATGCATTGTTGTACACCTTGCTTAAACAGGTTGTAGAAACCCTTAAAAATGTGATCTTAGAAAACATTTTTCTGTCCTAGAGTTTTCAAGAGGTCCTTGTAATTTTGCAAGTGATTAGTTTGTGGAGACTGCTTTTTTTTTTGCCAGTGTTGTATAGATATGTGATAGCTGTAAGTATTTAGAATCCAGAATTCCTCTTGTGCTGCACTACTGTAATTCCAGTGTCAGCATCAAACCCAGTGTGCAAACCTCTACCCCAATATGTCAGAGAGGCACCCATTCTCCAAGAGAAGCAAAGCCAGAAGCTGAGTAGCACTTACTTTTGGTTTCCAGCAGAGCATTTTGTCCAAGCTTTATTTAAAGTCCTTTCTAAAAGGGGAGCAGGGGCATGCCCTCAGCTATACTGTCTCTAAATTGGCCCAAAGCCCAGGCAGCCCACTCTCTGCCCTTAGAGCCCCACTGTCCATCACTTGGTATCAAATGACCGGATCTTAATTAGAACATGGCTAAGAGGTTATAAAACTGTTGAAGATGGATAGCTTCAGTCCAGCCTAATTCACCAAAATATTAAGTTTCTTCTGTTCAGATTGATTAAATGTGAGGGGTTTTTCCTGGTTTTGTTTTTTCTGGGCTTTTTTTTTTTTTTGCTTTGTGGATTTATTTGTAGACAGGGATTTTTATTTGGTTTGTTTCGGTGGTTTGTTTGGGGGATTTTTTTGTGTGTTTTTGGTTTTTTGTTATTGTTTTGTGGTTGTTCATTGTTCTGGTAAACTAACCAATTAATAACTTTTATGTCGTGTTGAAGGTCAACACTGGTGATTGCTGACCTTCAAATGGAAATGACTGTAATGGGCTCCTGTATAGTTGAGTGGAAATACCTTCTACCAAGTCTAATGGCCTAGAACGGATAAGTTTAAATCAATTACTCTACATTCACACTCTTGTGGTTTTATGATCACTAGGTGTAAAGGTATCTGCAGTTCTGAATTGTCTTAGACATTTACAACTCATCACACGACACACCGTGATTGAAGAAGGTGCTTTTTCATGATATTTCCAGCTAACTAAGTGGAAGTGAATGCTCTTGGCAGTTCTGCATCCCTGGCTCCCATGGTATAAGGCAGATCAATATACATGAAGAATATTGTTGGTAAAATCTGAAAGGTCATGATACTCAGACATACATAATACATACATAATAGTCTGCCTTCTGAAAAATCAATCTGTCTGCATTGATTAGGTGAAGAAAGCTATTGATGTTTCTGTTTCTTTCAGAAACTGATGGTTGGGCTGGGAGTAAACTTTATTTCCATTGACCTTACTGGGACTTCTTAAGTATAATAAATAAATTATTTTATTTTACATACAAGAATAATCTTTATGATTTAGAAAATATCGACTCCAAAAATTCAAAATTTTATGAAAATGTGGTATAAAGAGAAAGGACATAAGGTCCTAGAGTAAAATAATTAGACATTTTTTAATGTTTTAGTTCTCAACAAAACTAGATTTGACTTTACTCTTTTCTATTTTCACAACACTCCACAAAAAATCTCGTAGCTTATAAACTGTTTAGTTTGTTTCCATCAAGATGTAATATAAACTTCAATATTGTAAAAAAAAAGGTGGTGTTCACACTGCAAGTTGAAGAATAGTGAAGATAATAAAAAGCCTTGAATGCTTAGGGGTGGTTTTTTTTTTTTGATGAATGTGTGCATTCCCTGATGTAGGAAGAGAGAAATATTAAGGAAATTATATACCCTGATATCATTGTGACTACAATTTAGTATTCTGTTACTAATTGATTAGGTAACAAAGGATTAGAAACGATATTTTCTGAATTTCTAGTATTTTTTTTCACTATATTAATTAGTTCTTATCCAAAAAGAAATTATTTTCTTCCAAGAGGTTATTTTCCTGAAATGTTTCAGGTTGTGAAATTTAGCCTCTAATTTATTTATAAAGAATTTATTACTAGTGACCCAAATACATGATGACAAGTCACAAGAGGTCTTCAAGGAGACCTTTCTGAGTGTGTGGTGCTTACTAGCTTCTAAATGCAGATAAGTTAATTTCACTGAACAGTGGATGCAACTCACACAGAAATGTTAAATCAAATGCTTCAGGATATGCCTGTATTAAATTTCATAAAAACCAATCAGGATCATGTTCATGAAGCAGAAGTTTTACACTTTGGAATGATGAAGGTCATATGCCAATCAAGCAGAAGTTGTGAAAACTGGAGTCTCTGAGGAGAAATGTCTACAAATACTTTCAAATTCTTCTTATTCCTCATATGAAAAAAACACAACAACTCAACTCTGTTTTTTCTTTGCAATGAAAACAAGATTTTTCTCTAAATCTTGGACATGATTCCCTAATTTACATACAGTACTTTGGAATAATAAAGTATGCTGTATATAATTTTCTATAATTTTCTGAATAACTATCTTTATACTATGCATTTGTGTTTTGTCCATTGTAAAGATGTGTTCACATACTGGAAAAATAAAATAGAATCAATTGTTGAAAAAAAAAACCCAAAACATCTATAATCAAAACAATGTAATATTTAAAAAGAAGTTTTAAGAAAGATTGGTGTTCAATCTAGTAAGCCAAAATTCACTTGTTCTTTGTATTCTCTAAATTATTAAATGTTTAAATACAGGACATTAATGTATTTTCCTTATCTGGAAAAGGAAATAAAAATTAAACTAATTATGTTAGGATCACTTATCATTACTTCTATAAATAGTAATATAAAAGTAGATACAGTAAAAATTTTCACTTATTTGAGGCTTCTTGCTTTGAGCCAAAAAGAAGAAAATGGAATTATGCTTTAAAATCAGACAGCCCTAAAAATGATTGTAAGCATGTTGGGATTGAAAGCACATTCCACTTTGGGCTGTTTTATGAAAATGAAAGAGTTGTTAGCTGGTGTGTGGTAACTGTACATTGTATTTTAAATATACTTCTTTGGGGTTAGAGTTGTTCCTGCATAGAAAGTAAAAATAACTTTACTGAAGAGGGGTGAGACAAGGAAGGAACAAAATTTAGGATTTTTTTAAGCTAAAACATTGATATGAATGACAAATCAATCTAAAAATATAGCTATTTTACATATTCCCAAGTAGCATATATAGAATAATAGAATCAGAGAATCATAGAATGGTTTATGGTGGAAAGGACCTTAAAGACAATTTAGTTCCAACCCCACTGCCATGTGTAGAGACAATTTCCAGTAGACCAGTTTGTTTAGAGCTCCATCTGTCCTGATTTTGAACAGTTCCAGGTGTGGGAAG
>VZSR01001685.1:1903184-1950939 GCA_013398615.1 Brachypodius melanocephalos | reverse complement strand
AGGACCTCCACAACTTCTCAGGGCAAACTGTTCCAGTGCCTCATCACTGCCACAGGAAAGAACTTCTTCACCATATCTAAGCTAAATCTATCCTTCTTCAGTTTGAAGCCATTCTCTCTTGTCCTGTCACTACACATCTTTGTAAAAAGTCCCTGTCCATTTTTCTTGTAGGTTCTCTTCAGGTACTGGATGGTTACAATGAGGTCATCCCAAAGCCTTATATTTTCCAGGTTAAACAAATACAATTCTCTCAGCTTTTCCTCATAGGAGAGGTGTTCCTTTCCTCTAATCAACTTGGTGGCCTCCTCTGGACTCACTCCAGCAGATGCATTTTTTTCTTGTGCTGAGGACCCCAGAGCTGGATGCAGGATACCAATGGGGTCTCACCAGAGCAGAGTAGATGGAACGAATTCCCTCCCTGGCTCTGCTGCCCAGGACACTTCTGGCTTCCTGGGTTCCAAATTCACGTGGCTGGCTCATGTCCAGCCTCTCACCCACCAGCATCCCCAAGTCCTTCTCACAGGGCTGCTCTCCATCTGTTCATCCCCAGCCTCTGTTGGAACCAGGGGTTGCCCTGACCCAGGTGCAGCCCCTTGAACTTTGTCTTGTTAAATCTCATCAGATTTGCATTGTCCCACTACTTGAGCTTGTCCGTGTCCCTCTGGATGGCATCTCGTCCTTCAGGTGGGTTAGCTGCACCACTCAGCTTGGTGTCACCTGCAAATTTGCTGAGGATGAAGTCAATACCTTCATCTTTGTCATTAATGAAGATATTAAATGACTCTGGTCCCAATACAGACCAACACAGAAAATATAGTTTGGTTTTATAAACCTTAATAATAGAAATAGAAATAAGAATGTTTTGTAGTGGTGGAGAATCATAGGAAAATTGTGAACCATCCAGTTCATGGCATGTTCCAAAACTCAGGCACATTGATATGAACTCAACTTTCTTATTCCTTCAAGCAGTAAATCAGCATAATAATGGATTCAGAAGTCTTTACAGATGCTATTTATGAGCACTAAAATAGATGTTATGTGATCACTTGACTACCTGTTGTGATCTCTTATCTACCTGATGTATTTTTCTTTTAACACAATCATTATTATAAATTAAGATATTCAGTATCTTAAATTAAATGAGTGGTGTGTGTATAAACGACTGAGCTGTGGGTTTGGACTAGTAAAACAGGCTGATAGAGCCCAGTTTGGATGTGCATTTAGGCTGCAGTATTTCCTATCTACCTTTGAACTGTGGACAAAAGATACGGATTTGTATTTTTCTTATTTTTAAACAGTGCTGCTGGGCTAAGGAACTTGCACTGGAGTATTTGTTCAGTTTGGTTCCAGAGAAGGAGGAGCTGTTTCATAAGATCAGCTAAATTGATATTTAGAAATGTCACCCGTGATATGGTGGCCTTTTCTAGTATATCCCAAGGTAAATATAACCTTTCACTCGAAATTTTTGTTGTTGAAATTATGTAGTTGTATAGTCTGTTTCTTATTTGGAGTCTGTCATATTTAAATGATTTTCCAAAAAAACCCCCACAAAACTTAATTTTAAGCAAACCCACCTTTTTTGCCTCTCAACATCAATTTCTATTTATATATATGGTAGAAAACATGTCATTAGCATGGTAGGAAACGGTTGAGCAGAATTTGAATGTTTGATTGAACAATTCCAACTGAGAAGGGGAAAAATAGGCCTTGTTATATTTGGCAAAAAGGATTTTTGGATGTGAGAAACATATGGGAAATGGTGGAAAGCATATACATGAAATCAAAATTTTTATGATATGATTCTATCTTTCTATGCATTGTCCTCACAAGCCAAGAGGAATGCTGCAACAGTTACATCTTTAAATTATTTTTTACTTTTTCTGTATATTGTGTCCTCTTACCTTTTGCCCCAGCCTGCTGCAAAACCAGGCATAACTCCCCCAAAGACACCAGCAAATGTTGATGGGTAAATTATGCTGCTTTAGAATAGTCCTCAGGTAAATTGCTCAGGAGACCTGTCCAAAATGTCTTACAGTTCTCATAGCACACATATTATAGTTACCTTCTGGGTGATCTTAGCGAAGAATGGTGTTATGTACTTTCTTTTCAAGACTAGAAATAGAAATATTACCCTGGCTCTGGATGTGCACTGAAAATTGATTGTTGTTAATTCTTTCCACCACACTGTACTAACTCAATAGCTTTTAGGAACATATCAAAATTATACAGTTTGGGTGTGGTTTTTTTAACCCTTTGTGCCAGGTAGCATTTCCCTGTGGTTACTGCAGCGATCTATTGTTCACAAAAAACTCTTGTGTGGATCAGAGAGACAGAAAAGTTTAATATGTAAAAAAAGTTTAATAAGTATGAATATATTAATATATTGTGCTAATATGATGTGCTAATGTGTATTTGGGACAACTGTAATAAATTGCTTACACAGGTCAGTAAGATAATCTAGATGAGAATGTCACTTTTCCATATATATTAAATATACAGCAGCTGTGTGGAATTGGTGAACTGAGCTAGATTAATGGATACATTAGATATATATGATGACATTTATCTAATGTATGCATTAGATAAATGTGTCATCATATATATGTATGTATGTACAGAAGGACTGTATTTACAGGACTGTAACTGGGAAAACTAATGGTTTTGTCAGTGTGATAGCACCCATGTCAAGATGAGTACAAGGCTGCAATAAAAAACAAGCAAGCAAGAAACAAACTGATGTTTTATGTTAAGGTATTCATATCTCTTCTTCCCCCGCCACCCAGAAATTATATTCAAGTGGCGTTCAGAGGTCTTGTGCATTGGTGTTTGGTAGTGGTTTCATTCAAAATACAAATCTTGAACTGATTACAAAATTTCCTAACTGAAAACCTGAGAATCCAGGGCAGGTCCATTATGCAGATCAGCTTCATAAGCCTTGTGCAGTGGTGCCCTGATTTTGGGGAAAGCAGGAGCCAGGTTGCAGTGCTCTGCCTTGTTGGTTTGACCACACACTGTAAGTCTGACATGAGAATAGTTTGTTGCCTATCCTGAATGTGCTCCTGTCATCTGTGCACATCATGCTCAATAGAGCTGACTTGGAAATTTTGATTTGTTGTACTCACTTGCTAAGCAGGACATCTGTACATGGTGCTGAACACTAGGGCAGTATGTTTGCCTGAGGAAGGTAAATGGTGACAAAATCAGATTTTTGCTATGTGGCTTTCCTGCTCTGAATGCACTCCCCTCGTTTCTTCTTCCTCCAGCTTTTTTCTGAGTGTAACATGGTATGGGATAACTCCTTGTCCAGTTGGGTTCAGCTGTCCCAGCTGTGTCCCCTCAGAGCCTCCTGTCCATCCCCAGTCCCCTCACTGTCAAGGCAACACAAGAAGCAGAAAAGGCTGGGATTTTGTGCAGGTGCTGCTCAGCAATAGCTGAAACAGCAAATGTTACAGCACGGTTTTGTTCAGTAATTCAAAATACAGCATCGTAGGAGCTGCAATGGAGAAAATCAACTCTGTCCAAACAAAATAAGTACAACTGTGAAAGATTCCTTCAGGTTACATTGCTCTCTTTTTTAAGGATGTTTTAATGCAGTATTACTTTGTTTAAAATGAGACATCACTTATCTGTCTGAAGCATCTCTTTCAATTATTTAACTTTTTATGTTGATAGAATGTACACAATAGACAGAGTGGATGAAACTGAACTATGTGAATGACATATACTTATTTAATTACATTGATAGAAAAACCTATAATTATGTATTTCTAATTGGACATTTGCTTCTAATAGCTTTGTCAGATATAGATTGACAACCTTTAGAACAACACCTTTTAGCTGTAATGTGGAGGTGGACCAAGATTCCTGTACCCATCTTTATTAAAAAATAAATGTTCCATCTGTTCTTTTTTTGTAAGCAACATATGGTGACAATAACAAAATAATAATACCTAGGGGGGAAACTACCATCTCTCTGTGTAGCTTAGGATGGCTGCATAATACTGTGAGATTCTGTTACTGTAATGCCATTGCAATATGTTACAGAGGTAATATATATTTTATTGGTATGTATCTTTTGTGGTAATATCATGATCTTGTTGTACTAACATGAGAAATTTTGTGATTTGAACAGGATTGCATTACAAAATGGCTAGTGTAATAATTCTAGCTGATTGTCTTAGTAAGGGCAAGTTAAGGAAGCAGAGACCAGTAAACTAATTTATTGCTTTTTAATTAGCAAAATGCATATTTATTTGACATATTTATTTAAATCCAATCAAAGAATAATTTTATCATGAGGTTCCTGATTCACCCAAGAACCCTTTCCCACCACATCAAAAATTCCATACTCCTAATAAATAATTATATGGGGCATCTCCTTTGTCACTTCAGTATTTTGTGTTCAGAATATAGAACAATAAAATTTTAAAATACTGATTAAATGAGCCTGATACTGGGAGTGGGAGAGGAGAAGGGGAGCTGAAATTTTACTTTAATATCAGTAAAAATTACAGATTTTTGGTTTCTTTCTAAATTTTGTGTTTTGAAAGTCTAACAAACTTAAGAGTGTTAAGGACAATTTATAATGAAAGTTAAAATAAGTTTCTTGGCTTGGTCTTAATTTGCTTCCTTTCCTATTTAGCAATTCCTCTGTGATAAAATTTTTCTTAAATTATCGTTGTCTCTAATTACTTGACCATATTTGAAGATTCAGTTTTTCAACATAATTCTTTCTTTCTTTGCTGTAGTTCTCTATTAGTTACAATGTCAGCATTTCCTTTCAGGCACTTGTGTCTAGAAGATTGTTTCCTCTGTTGTCAGGATTAAGAAAGGAAAAAAGCAAACCATTGGCAATTATTGTCCTTTTGTGGTATTTTAGATTGTTCTTTAAAATCTTTTTATACTTTGCCCATCTACCATGAACATATACACATTCTATGAAATACCAGTAGAGTTCAGCTATTATTTCAGTTGCTACTTCAATATGTATCAAGAGCATTCAGAACAATTTGTGGGCTTTTTTTTTTCCCTTAACAACTGGGTTCTGGAAAGGTATGAAATCCAATCTCTTCTTGCTTTTTGAGGGACCTGCAGTTGTCATGCAATGCACTTTTTCTGTAGGTGTGCAAAATTTTTTTTCACATCTCAGATCAGAAGACTGGAATAAAGCAGAAAACATCTGGTTAGGGCTGCAGCATCTGTCAGTATGTCAAATTATTAGCCTAATAGTACAATATCCATCAAAAGTAAAGAAGGAAAAAGTGTTGGAATTTTTTGTTTGTACACTATAAATAGATATTTATATTAAAACTAGTGAGGACATTAATTTTCAAAATTCATTTATCTCTTGAGCCACAGCAATAAATGCTTCATATGAATTTTTGTGGATTCTCTGATTTTCATTTTTGTCTAAGAGGGATTAGAAGCAGAATAAAAAATAAAGTAATCTCTTCAAAAACATGATCCATTTTCGGTTTTATTTTACTAGCATAGTAATTGACATTAGAGAGGAAATCATTAATTAAATGCTGTTTAATCATATTCATTGAAAATTAACTGTCACTGTTTAAGATTTGAGCTTCACTACTGTGAGTAAACCATATTTTTTTAAAGCATAGTAATATTTGAAATTGTTCCTGATTTGTTGTTTTCTTTTTGGGTGATTGATGAATGTTGTGGAGTGGTTGCAGTATCAGACTAAAATAAAGAAAGAAAACAGAAAATAAATAAAGGAGTTCATAACGAGGATATCTTGAAGTCAGGTGAATCACATGAAGTTGGTACAGATTCAGGAAACGCATACACACTTTTAGATTATGTTATAATATCAATGGAAATTAAGGTTGGTCTAATTAAAGTCTGATTGTGTAGTGCAAATAGACAGTTACTATCTCAGTTACGATGACACTGATATTTGCAGACTGAAATATCTAGGCGATAAAGAAAATCTTCAGTAGAAATACAGTTAATTTGAGAGATGTAAGTGACTCAACTTTTCCACTTCTCTGACGTTTTGTTCATCTTTCTGGTTTTATTTAGCCTAGCATTTTAAGTTGGTACACATCCTCAGGAGGGATGGAGTAAGGGAGAGGATTACAGGAAGCTATCTGTCCTGATTTTTTTAAATGAAGACTTTTATGACTGATGGTGACCATTTCTTTCTTCTCAGATTTGAGTCTGCCATGGGATTTTTTTTTTTAATGTTTTCAAACACCCTGGTATTGTTTGACTTCTCTTTTTTTGGTTGCTACCTAGACTGTGTTTGCACCTTTGTGAAGGCAGTTTGCAATTGTTAGTGCAGATTCTGTGATAGTCTCTTCCAACCCCAGTGTAACATATAAGGGTAATGTTTGCTACTTATCAGCTTTATAGGTTTGTCAGACCTTTGCCATAAATCGCATTCACTTTGCTAACCTCAATTCTGGTCAAGATGAGACATGAGATGTTGCACTGCCAAGTTAATAAAAATTCTATGGCCTTCCATGAGTAAGGTCAAATCACTACATGGACTGGCATCACCACCACACACTCAGTTTAAAATTTGAAATATATTCCATGGAGACACCGTTTACTGTGTGGATTTTTAAATTTGGGGTTTTATCTTTTGATTGGCTTAGGGTTTTCTAGTGTGGTTTGAGGGGGGGGTGCAGATTTTAAGGCTAATCAATGAAATTATTTGGAAAACTACTTGTTGATCCTCTGACAGCAAAGATAAACTATAATTTTTATTGTATTTAGCTGGGTTGGATTCAATGATCTTAAAGGTCTCTTCCAACTTAGTAATTCTTTGAAACTGTGAAATGTTCCAAATTGAGTTGCATCAGACGTCAGATTTGCTATCAATATATTAAAAGTATTTGAGAGAAAAAGACTAATAAAGATTTAATCTTTGAACAATTGAAAGTGAAATATAACTCAACATAGACTACCAGAAGGAACCCTATGAGCTTATCCCTGCTCCTGTTCTCTAGAATATGCAAGGTTTGATGTTCTACAGCCTTACTCAATGACCATTTTTCCTTTTTTTTCCTCTTCATTCAAGGAGAGTGATGGAAAGTGATGTCTCTAGAGATATGTTATGGAACTAAACAGCTTCAGTGGAAGAGATTGCCTTTCCTACATTTTGTTTTTCCAGCTCCTACCTAATAACAAAACAAACAAAAAAAGTCTCTCCCTTTGGTCTAAAATGCTTTCTTTCAGAGTGTGATAACATTCAGTTGTTTTTATGTACTTTGTCCTTCACTCCTCTTTCTCAAAATTCTCCTGAGGAACATGGGGTCTTAATTTTTTTTTTTTCCTACAGTGCTGTAAATCTGTATAATTCAATGTCCAGAGGTCCATGAATTCTTTTGAAGGTAGCTTGTTTAAACTCATACTTAACTATTTATAATATATCCCAGCAGTCCGATCAGTGACCAATAAAAGCTGTGAAGTGGTTCAGCTGGCACCCATAAGAGAAAGTAATTGACTTGGGAGTACAAGCAAAGGTTCATCTGGCCACAGATAACTCATTTTCTAAGATATTGCAAAGATACTGCTTGAAAAGGAGTTTGCTGTGACTGAGGTTGGAGGAAAAAAAGTCAAAAGGACAAGTTTGTCTTTAAAGTTTAAGGGTGTTCATTGATAAATGTGAAAAAAACCCCAAAATTTTTTAGGAAGAAGGCTTGCCTACTAGTTTTGGCTCTATTCCTATGGATTTGAGTGGATTTGAACCTTTGAGCAATATTTGTTGGTTTTAAGATACAAATATGAGAAAAAACAAGAGAAAGATTTCATTTCAGAGCATATGCACTATTAGATGCAAAATTTATCTTTGAATTGCATTTTCATGCTATTTCTGTACAGAACAGTTGTAGAAATTGCAATTTCTTTCCCCAGTTTCTCTTTCCAATTCATTAAAATTCAAGATTTTTTTGATTCAATAAATTGACAGTTATTTATGTCCTCTGAGAAGAGAGGATAATAAATCTTTTACCTTGAAAATCTTGGTGCTTGATGCATCAAACTGCTGTGCGTAGAAAAACCAAGGTGATGCTGTGACTTAGGTCATATGTGATGGATTCTGCCTGTTCAAATTTTCAGGTGTGGATCACTGTACACCATCAATGTCTGTACTGTAGTCTTAAAAGGTACATCAGCTGTTGAATTTTATTTTCTATTTCTGTGTATCAGAGGATTGTAGGAGAATTTTTGTTGTTTCTTCCTCTGACAATTGTTGCAACAGACCTGAAAAAGTTAGATTAAACATAATTGTCAGTTCTGTAACATCTAAAAGGAAATGGGACTCATAATTTTACATTTGCATCAGTAAATGTGGTAGAAGTGTAATGCTATTGTCAGTGTATACTTCATTCTTGATAAGCAGAATTTCTTATGTGGAATTTTAAATCTGTGGAGATCTGCCCTTGTTTAATAACAGGCACATGTAATGCTAGGAATGTATTAGCTTGAATTCAATCCCCATGTAGATGTATTTGCTAAAATAAAAGTAATACAGGTGTGTGGATCTGCCCAGAGATTTTATTTTATGCAAAGAAGGGTGCTAACATCCATTTCTGACATTCCTTTATGGATAGACAATCACAGTGAGTAATTTTCCTGCTTACTGATTTTTTTTATCTTTTTGATGTGTCTGTTAATTATATTGAAAACACTTCTGGGAATTAGGAGATGTAATTATTATAATTGATTAATTAATTTATTAATTAATACCTTAATTACAAAAATCAGTGCCTTAAGAGCAGTAAATTATATGATGATATGAGATTTCTATTTACTACATCTACCAACCTGACAGTCAATAAGGATGGAAGGCTTTAATGTACACTGTATTTTATGTCTTTTATAGCTGCACTGGAGAATTTTCAGTCTTTTTGAATGGAATGTACATAAGTTACTTCAATAAATAGACTATTTGCAGTGCTTTTATTTATTTTTTTTTTAAATATATTGTACAGTACTCTAAAAATTCCCTGTTGTTTTGCTCCTGACCAAGCATGAAAACGATAATCCTCAGCAGGGGTCATTAGAAGGAGGTCACAACAGTATTTGCCATAGGGGTCTGCATGGCATAAATGTGACATAATGTATTGAGTATAATTTTGAAAGACATAACCATATTGCAGAGATGTTTCCAAACTTCTGAAAATATAAAAAGTTAAAGAGGAGAACTTCTAGCTCTGATACATCTCCTTTGCCTCCCCCATGTAGTGATCTTATTGCGGGAATTGCTCCTTAAAGCCTCTGCCTTTTAAATATCATTCCTTGTCAGTTGTTAATGAGGTGATCACTTAGGAAAAAAGTGCTGGGTTAAGGCTGAACAACATGTAAGTCCTAATTACACATATTTCTGTGCAAGTTCATGAATGGCCTGAAGGATCAACACAGGCTGCTTGCTCTATCTCTAGCACAGCATTCATTTGCCACAACTTTGTATTTTGTGTTACCTCACATTCTGGTGATTGGATATTTGTATCCCATAAAATTAACTGCAGAGTCAAAAATTTCAATCTTCCTAAATTTTTACATGAATGCAATATCCCTGAGAGAAACATGTAGAAGATAAAATATTTGGTTAATTGTTACTCAGTAGTTGATTTAATCAGCAATTGCTAATAGCCAACATTACTGTATTAGATGAGTAGTGCTAAATAATTTAAACAGGTGTTTCCTGTATCTACTGTAACTCAATGTAATATGTGAATAAATATTTAAAAGAATATTCATATGAATGAAACTTAGCTTTGAGATTATGCTTATATCTCTGTGTTTTAGGGATGTTAATTTATTGACATATATTAATTTATATTTATACAATCTATCAACAGTAGCTGAGAAATCATTCAAATGTAAAAAATTACCAAGAATAGATGACTAAATACGAATAAAAGTGAAAGAAAGATTTTTGGCTTGCTTTGGTGTTGATATACTGTACTGTCAGTAACTGCAACAATCAGCAGGTCTCTGCAAAGTAGTGATTTTTTAAGCATTAATCTTCTGGTTGTGTAAATAGTTTTAGGTGCCACTACAATTGCTTTAATGATGGGGAATTTTTTAACCTCTGTGTTTATTTTGTGAATACTGCTGTAAAAACTCAAAGACAAATAGGATAAAAGAACAGAAGATTTTTTTTTATGTGAGTAACTGCTACATGTATGTATATATGTATGTTCTACCAGAGTATAAAAAGGAAGAATTTTCCTTTTGAAAACTTCAACTATGCTGGGTTATATTCAGTAAAACTTAAATTTAGCTTGCTTTATTTCAATAGAGGAAACTTAGATTTAGAGTTTCTAGATTTTCAATTACTTTTTTCCCTAAGAAATCAAAGTCTCCCTGAATAATATTACAGAAATAATTAGCAGGAAATCCCCCACTGTCTGAATAGAATAGGTTCTGAAATTACTATATTTTGGTTTTGCCTAGCCAGCTTCCACTGATTGTTCTCCTAGGCAGAGAGGCAATTTTTAATATCTTGATTCTCAAAGTAATCTTATTTGCAAAAATGTCTTATTTTCATTGTTTTGATTTGAAAAAAATCTTTACATCAAGTGAGTTATAAAAATAATGGAAGTATTGATCAAGCTGCAAACCTGTAGCTTTTAAATTGTAAGTAATACACGATTCTTTTGGTTTCTGCATATTGATCGTGCTGAGAATATAAAAACCTTGATAAAGTGGCAAAGATTGCAATTTAAACAAAAGGAAATGAAGCAGAAAAATTAAGCGAGTCTTTGCATTAGCATCAGCAAATGAATTTTTCCACATTCTGAATATTTGGGTTTTTTTCATATAAACTGTTAAACACCAGAGTGGGAAATTAATCTAATCTATTGTAAACATTAAGAATATATTGTTCATATTTAAGAATATTCTGAACCAAAGTGCAACTGCTAAAATCAAAGAACATGAAGAGTCTATCAATTTTTGTATAACAATATTATAAAAAGAAATGTGGAGAGAAGAGTGACATCATCTTCCTGTGGTATTTAGCTCGGATACAGTTCAGAGAGTGCAGACATTTTCAGGTGCCATTCAAAGCAGTCCTACAACAAACTGGTAATTAGAAAAATGAAAGATAAAATTGTAAGTGTTGTGGGAACTTGAAGTATTGCCCTACTAACAGGTGTCTCAAGCAGTTTGGTCACAACTACGTTTTTGGTTATTGACAAATAGCAGCAGGGCTACTGCTGATTATCTAACAATGGCTACCCTGAAAGAAGATAAATGGTTCCATGGTGCTCTACCACCACCATTTCCATGATCATTGTAAAAACAATCAAATATGAGATATTGCTGATAAAACTGCAAACTGCAGCAGCAATCATTAACTTCAGAAAGGCTGAGTTTTGCACTTGATCAACCTCAAACTCAACACTGGGTATTTTTCCTTGTATCTGGTGACCTGTCCTTTTTCAATGGAGTAAGAAGGTGCTAAAAAAAGGCTTGAGCTGTGGATTGTTGGTGATTCAGGCTCTGGCTATTGGTTTATATCTCACTTTTTTTCTGCTGGTGCATTTATGTTTGCACACGGTCAAGTTTGCTTGGCAGAAGCTCAATGGAATATAATGGTGTAATACTTTTTATGTGAGAAGAAATGAAAATGAGATTTCATCATGGTTCTCATGATTTATGAGGTTTGTAAAATAAGAGGGAGTCCAATTACTGAACGGTGTTTCAGGCAAAAAGATCACTGAGTTTCTCAGTCACTCCTGACTGCTAATCAATTGGTTGAGTGATGATTAAAATGTTTTGCTTTGACCTAAAATGACTTAGCAGTTTGAGTCCTAGCTAAATGGTTCTTTTTGATAAGGAACTGCATTTCTGCTCTGTGTGTAAGTTGCAGTTCCCTCTTTTAAAATAAAAAATTGTGAGTAGCTCTTTTAGAGTTTTATAATTCCCTCCATTTTCACTTATTCAAACCAGGAATTTGTAATTTTCATAACACTTAAATAAGTTTTTGTTCATGAAGGTAGGAAAATAGGATTAAATAGATCAGAAATAAAGAAGATACTAGTGTTTTCAGAGTGTTTTTTTCAAGATCTCCCTCCTTAATATTTTGCATTATTAATTTTCTGTCTTTTAAAGTGGTTTTGAGACAACAATGCCTAAAATACATTTATAAATGTAGGTGACATTATGTTTTATTCTAGATAGTAAATCCATCTTCCTTAAATAAGTAAAAAAAATTAAAAATCACTAAATTGTGATACAAAATATTTTTGACTTTTTTTTTTTTTCTGGAAGAAAGTTTTCATGCAAGAGTGCCCACATTTCTGGGTTTTTGCCTGCGTTTCCGAAGTTTTATTAAAAATATAAGGTTGTATATCAATTGTATTATTGTGTTACCAATGAAGGACTTCCAGAAAATAAAGAAAATTCTGATAGACTGTATCCCACCTACAGGTAGACCAAATTTCACTGCAAGCTCTTCAGATGCATAAAGGTGATGCTTGGGTACAATCCAGATAAAATTTTGTCAAACAGATCCATCACTCCCTATAGCCTTGGTAACCCTTTTGCAAGATTTGTCTAACAGTCAGACGAGAACATTAAAAGGTTTAATTTGTTTGATCTGGGAAAAAAAAAATGCTGGTACATCAGAATGTCAAAGGAACTGATAACATCAAAGTAAGTAAACCTTTTCCTCATAGTAACATGTGAAACTCCTGAACCCATCATTTTCCAAAGCAGATTTATGATATAAAACCTTTGTGCAGAAGTCAGGTATGATTCAAACACACAGTTCTGGCCAAAATCCCAGTTTAGATCCTCTACTATTAAATCTGTTACTAGCCTAAAATCCAGACTTCTTTTAAGTGTCTGTACAGTTTGTGAAGTGATTCAAAACCAAAGAGGTCTTAATACTCAAAGAGGTTTATTTAGACTAAAGTTAAATTTACTTTAATTTTTATTTTTCCTAGCCTAAACAAACTAGGAGAATTAATATATGCTATCTTAGAGAGTTATAATGTCTTTGGAGAGCTCTAAACAAACTTCTGTAATTTTTTTCTAGTTTGTATTTCACTATTAAAATTGTAGAGAATACAATTTTAAGTTTGTAAAATTATTTTTGAACTGATTATCTTTTCTATTGTCCGTATTTAAGAGGCTGAGTACTCTAGTTCAGGCCATATAGAAATCTGTGAGTGTAACTTTTGTAAATTAAGAGGAAAAATGTCATATTCCATATGTAGGGCTGTTTTGATTCACTCTTTCTGAATTTAACTGAGTTCAAGTGCCATAAGAAAATACAAAAAGTCAAATGCAGAAAGCAGTACTGGCTCTTTAAATGTATAGGGGCATCTATAAGAGCAGAAAGTATAATACACAGACTTTCTTGAAAAGTGTAAAGATTCAAATCAAGGGGGGAAAGCTGAATTAACTTATCCACTGCCTAAGCAGTGGAGTCAAGCTGTTCTTTGGAATACTTTGTTTTGCCCCTAGGCACAAGTAGTGCCAGTATTCCCTCTCCACGTTTACCTTAGGTAGCCCAGCTTTTTGGGAAACCACTCTGAGCAATGCTCGTAGGAAGCTGGAAATGCAGAGCAAGCAGACTGTTTGCTTGTGGGGAAAAGACAATCTGTCTGTGCTCAGAGGAGTAACATCTCACTTTAGCAAGATTTATTGCAGCTTCAAGCTGAAGCCAGTTTCTTGATATATATAAAAAAAGAGGATGTGGTTGTCTCGACCAAAGCACTGTCCTAAAGATTAATTGATCTCTGCTGTATGTTCGGTTCTGTACAGACTTGAAGAAGACAGGTAGCAGTTCCCTGCTTCAAATTTCTCATCAATCAAAACAGATGATTATTTCCTACATTTTTAGCTTGCTATGAGCAAAAATAATTCCTCATAAGGGCTCTAGTATCTAGTGGGTTCATAGTTATGGAGAGAAATTTAAAGTACTAATATTCAGCACCTCTACATGCTTTCATACTAATATCTCTTATGTGTTGTGACCTCAGCCAAGTGATTGTCCCCTGATTTGTTTGGATTTAGACCGATTTGCCTGTGTCACATAATTGGCTGTGGGTATCTTTGCCTTTCATCTCTATGTGCATACATGGAAATGAAGTTTTCAGATCAATTTTAGCTATACATCATTCATATATGTAATTATATGAAAGCTGGTGCCTTTTTGAAACCTCAAGTTATTTTTCTAAAAATCAGAAAAATGTATATAGATCCAGCTGACAACAGATAAATACTTAATAAACATTAGGAATATTTCTGTATTATACGATCATACAAGGTACATAAAAATTCTCTATATTCACTACATGATAAGGAATATCTCCTTCTGTGTAGTACCAAATATTTATAATGTTCCAATTTTCCATGCTAACCTTTTTTCAGAGAAGCACTGTAGCTTGAATATCTTGAGAAAAACCCAGGTGATCTACCAGCAGAGAAGAATCTCTTTAATGAATAAGCCCTTTAATTATGTTCTCGTTCTGCTATATGCTCAAGATTGTAAAATTGCTGGAGAGAAGAGTAAGTAATTGAATAGCAATTTAAGTGTGAATTTATTAAATCAATTAGATTTACAAAAGTAATTTGAGACACAGTGCTGCTACATTGGGTGCACCAAGTATATAAAAATTTAAAATAGATGCTTGTAAGTGCAGCATAGTTTCTAATGGGAATTTGTCTTGGTTATTATAGTAAAAATGATTGATTCTACGTGTCTTGTTAAGCTTATTCTGTAAGTTTTCTTATCCTAATAGCACCTCAGAGGTAGGCCATTTCATTTCAGATTGCTGGGGAACCTCTAGGCATAATAAAAGATTTAATAAACTGATAAAATTTATAACAGTGATGGAAATATTTCTGTGCTTTTATTTTCCTCTAAAACAAACACATCTCCTGTATTAACTAGTTTGTTAAGGCTATTAATTTTTCTGCACTTGGAACTTCCATGAACATTATGTTAAACTTCTATGTGTAATGTACTATGTAATATTTTATGTGATACTTTAGAAAACGAAAAGAAAATTAATTTGTGCAATCTGATGGGTGTGTGTTACTGTAGCTACCCAAACATAAGGACAGAAAATGGTTACAAAGGCTTTTGCGATCAATTGCTACATTAGCCTTCCTAAAGACCTGACCTCACCCCGTGGTGTTAGTGCGGGGAATCAGAGTGTGAGAGAAGTTACCGCGTATCAAAGACCACAAGGAATCTAACACAAGCAGTGTGACTGCTACTCATTTCTTACCTTCCATGCCTTCCAAACAGTGGGAAAGAATATGCCTGTTCAAGCTTTCCTTAGTGTGATAAAAGAAGATTTGATAGATGCAGAACTTATTGTCTCTAATGGAAGCAAGATCTCATGATAAAATTTCATTGTCCCTCCAGTTTAGTGACCATCTTCTTTCTCTTCTGCCTCCAATAAAATGTCTGTGATCCTTCAGATCATCCCATTTCCCATCCTATGAGACTGTTTCCCTGCTTGCTATCCAGAGGTACATGGTGCCATGAAATATAGCTTTATTCTTCTCCACTTTCAAATGTCTTTTGACATCTGATATTTAGAATTACCTTAATTGTATTTATGTTCCTTTTTCTCCTTACTTTACTTCTACCAAGTTCCTTGAGTATGAAAAATCTTCTCCTTCTCTTATCAATCAAGATTCCTGTTTTCAGATTCTGTATATTAATTTTTTTACTACTCTCATCAGTCTTCTGCATTCAGGAAATTTTCAGTCTGAACAGGAAAATTTCATGCTTCATGAACGTTTATGATATAAGATTTTTTTCATGATTAGTCCACTGTGTATAAAGTCAACATTGAGGCTAGATGTTAGTATCAACATCAAAAGGGCATATGAGAATGAATTAAAAAATGTTATATGCTAAAGAGTATATACATATTCCTGTGACTTTCAGTGAAATATCATGAAGATCAAAGCAATAAATTAAACTGTTCAGATTAAATAGATTGATCATTTATTTAACTCAAAGTGAGACTTGAAAAACATTTAGTTTAAATGTGCAAAACTGAGTAGTTGCAATATTATTATCAACAGTTAATTTTGTCCACAGAGGATGGTCTCAGTATACTAATATAGTAAAATCCATTTACTATGTGTTTTTAAGGCAATAAAAGAGAAGTGTTTGTAGACTATCACTGTATTAGCTTGGGTACTTTCTGTATAGCCTCTTTGGGTATTAGGCAATCATTTATGGAAGTAAAGTAATAAACCCCATGTCTTAAAATATTACAGCTCAATGAACATGGAAATATCCTAAAAGTCAGATCCCTATTTTGTAAGATATCAAGTGTTAGAGAAGCTAATGCAAAAAAGTAAACTTGAACTGCTTGGCTTTATTAAAGTTTCTGTATGTGTTGAATTTAATACCACAAGAAACAGTGAAATGTGAAGGATGGAAAATTTATCGTTTAAAATGTCTTAATGTCTAATTCGTTGCTAGAACAGCCAATAGGAAAGCTGATTGGGCATTTTCTCTTGAACAGAATCTCAGAATAGGTGAGGCTGCAAGGGAGCACAGTTGGGTCATCTGGGCAAATCTTCCTTCTCAGCCAGGGTCATCCTAGAGCACATGGCACAGAACTGGATCCAGATGTGCCTTGAATATCTCCAGTGAGGGAGATTCCATAACCTCTCTGGGCAATCTGTTCCAGCACTTGACCAAAAGTAAAGTTCTTCCTTGTGTTCAGGTGGAACTCCTTGTTCATCAGATTTTAATGTTCAGCCATCAGTGGTTGGCTGGTTAATACTTGAGAAACATTAACAGCAGTGACACTTAGAAAATTCAGCAGTCCGTTACTCTTTGCCAGCTTGGGGCATCAATAGGCAGATATACGTCTCCAATATCCACAATTCCTACTCTCTGCTATCACATTACTCGTGAGAGCAAAATGAGTTATATTCCAAATCCCACAGGATGTCCTGACCTCACTATCTTAAGCTATCAGTGAGTTATCCCATCTTGCACTACAACCACTCCATGCACCACCTACCCCAGCCCCTTCCCCCCGCTAATTATTTGACAGAACCTCTGCCCAGCAAACATAGCAGGATGTTATGTAGTAAAGTATATGAGCCCTTCAGATCAGCCATAGAGTGCTGATGGCTTAAGCAGGCACTGCTGCAGATTCTTTACCTAATTTCTAGACTGAAAGTTACACTCAGGTTGAGAAATCATTTCTGTTTCCTTCTGCAGCTATGACTTTTGAGATTAATTTTCCATGTGTTTGTAGGACTGAAACAATCTAGTGTGGATAAATGGTGTCACTGCTTGCCATTATTAAACTTTGCCCATTTCTTCTCTCATCAACTTGACTTACAAAGGAGAGGTCACCATCAGAAAAATAAATTTTTATTTAGTCACCCCAAAAGTAAACACTGTGTTCCAGATAATAAGGAAATTGTTCTTTGTCTCTAGTGCACATTTTTCTGCTTTTCTGAGAATCAGTGATCTTCTGGGACTGATACTTTTGTGAGTCCTGGTGACTCTTGAATGTCTCATGGCATTCAAACCATCTATGTAACATTAATTTCTGGGTCCCTAGGTAAATAAAGACAGCTACCCTCATTTAGACAATATTCTTGCACCAATTGCTATGGAATGCAGAACTGATAAATAGAATCCTATAAACTGTTTTAGATATATTAATGCATGTGTTTATAGCAGCTGAAGAAATTTGCAGCAGGTAAAATATAGACACGTAAGGGAATTAAAACAGTTTTTAAAATCATATTTCAGCATTCAGAATTCAGATTCTGAAACTTTGTATACTAGTTTTTTGCTCAATCAATTTTTAATCTTTGCTTTTACTTAATCATAGCTTTTTATAAGACACTATTTTCTCTAAAGTGCTCTGGTTCTGTCAGAGAATCAGATGTAAGTATTTTCAAGTGTTTGGAGGAAATCTTGTCAGCTTTGAGAGTCATAGATTCAATAACCTATTTCAAGGTTCTTAGAGTATTCCAGGCCACTTCTCCTGACAAAATTGTATATATATATATATATATATCTATATATATATCTGTGTGAGGAAAGGGAGGGAATTAAGCACTCTTAATACTAAATTACAGAAGAATTCTAACTTATGTTTGTAGGTAATTAATATTACTGATTGGGGTCTAGTCTCTAAAAGAGGGTGAATATTTTCACATCTTATGTGAAAGGGAGTGGGTTGTGTAACCTTGGTCTTCTGGATGTGAGCTGGTAACAGCAATTAGCTGAAAAATAGACTGTATTTTAAAAGCCATTTACTATGTAATAGCTATTTTCTATAATGGTAGCATTTCTCAGTTACTTTTAATTGAATAGAAACACCGATTTTGTCTTTCTTTCAGTATACATATTTCCTGCCTGCATGAATGCAGCTCAGACTTCAAATGTAACTTTGGGTACAAATAATGAAACTCATTTAACTTAATTTAGCAGAATGGGGTATTTTAAGATACAGTTCATTTCATCCTAAAGTGGATGTCTCTCTGAAAATTTCTGTTATCTAACAAGTCGCACATGCAACATCAATACATTGGATGAGGTACGAGTGTTCAAGGTCTAGAAATTATTAGTTCACTGCACTTAGAAGCTCAAAACAAATTTTATTCAGTTCAGTCATTACAAATGTCATTCTGACGTATTGTTGACCATTTGTGAACTATGGGAGCTGAAAATTACTGTAATAGATGGTGGAGATGGGAAATATGGACCATTTCTTTGCTATAATCACTAATGTAACTTTTTTCAATACCAAGAAAAATTAACACTATCGTAGTCAATAATAGTTATTTAACTTTGCAGCTGGTGAGGCAGGTTCCTTCAAATTTTACTTTCAATCAAGTTTCATTTTATTTATGTTCTATGTTGTTTAGCGTAACGTTCCCTTTTTCTGTTTCCTCTCACCAGAGTGTAATGGTACCGCACATTTTAAGCCTAATGGTACCCAAACCCAATGTGATTAAAAGAACAGCATTTGCTCTTAAGTCACTTTCACACATTTATAGACTACATTGTTGGGGTTTTTTAATTTTAAAAGCTGATTCCATCATTTGCATCTACAAGATAAAAACATTAAATAAACCATACTATCATTACTCCACATACAAAAAAATTATTATTTCTGTCCAAGTGCCAACAACTAACACAAGGGAGGGATGGTATTGTCTCAATGTACATATATAACATTAATGTTCAGGAGAAAATAGCAGATTGTGCACAGGATTGGTAGGACAACACAAGATAATAGTGACGGTGTCACAGTGGGATTTTGTAAAAATATCTACTTTTTTTTTTTTTTTTCCCAAATCGCTTCTGTCATTGCTTATATTTCAAATACAAAAAGATATTTGAAAATATAAATGCATTTTATTAGCACAAATAAAGCAGGAATATTTTTAATAGTTCTTTAAAAAGTCTCTACCTCTGAAAGTCTTACCCTAGACCTAGCGAATGTGGACAGATACAGATTAAAAAGAAAAAAAACCCCACCAAGGTATCATTATATAATGTCTTTGTCCATACATATTGGAACATTATAATGCTTTTTCCCCAGCAATAGTCAGATACCTTGGAGTAACTCTAGATAGGATCTTGGAGTCCTAGTTGTGTTTGTTTTCTGTTCTTAGTTAAAAGTAGCTCCAAAATCTACAGCATGCTTACACCAAGCTAAAAATAGAGTATCAAGAAAAACTAGGAAAACCAATAAATGCAAAAAAAGTAATAGAATGGCTTGAAACTGAAGCTAAAATACTGCTAATTCTCAGGAAATCCTAGGGAGCTAAAATATTCAAAAGCTGAGGTACATCAAAGTAGAAATTACTAGTAGTATACTATTTTATCAGAAGCACTTGGCTGGCAAGGCTTGGAAAATTTATATATTTATTGGAAATTAATCAAGGCTTATATCTGAATTTAGACATGGATCAGACTAATCCATTGCTGATACTGTTCTTTCTATATCTTTCCTCTATACACATATTTGCTTTCCTGTCTCTGTGTGTGTATGTATAAAATTTGAAATGTCTGTATTTGTAAATCATTGCGATCCTGACAGACTAATCTGTAAAACATGGCATGGTTTTACAGTAAAATCTTAATATTTTTTAAAATATGTTTAAGCAAGTTTCAGCAGCCATGTTAGTATAAATCAAAAGAAGCTGATTTTTTTCTCAAGTCTCAGATTATTTACTTTGGGGAGAACTGAAGGTGTTATAAATTAAAATTGATATCAAGAAGAGAATAAAAGTACAGTTAGCTGTCTATAAAATATTGTCCAGAAGCAAGACATATTTGTTAATTAATTTTAATTGTAAATAATTTTTTACTAGTTTGTTTTTTTTTTTAATTCAGGTATAAGATCCTCATGAATACTTCATTTTATACTTCCTTCAAGACATTATGTGAAAGAAATCAATCTTTACCTTTAAATCTGTATGTGCAAGGTATTTATTCTTCCTGCTTCTCCATCTTTCCTCTTTATGAAAATAATCTGCCTCAGTAAATGCTCTCACAACAGTCTCAGAGTAAAAGGTTCTTGTTGTTGTTGCTGTTGTTGTGAGCAAAGTATCTTTAGTAAGACCATGAAAGTAGCTGCCTTTCATTCTCTGCAAAATGTCTGGACTTTCATTGTTGCATTTCATTTCAAGGATCACTCTTCATCTAGAGGTATTTGGAAATTCTGTGTTTGCTCTCCTCTAAATTCATGGAAAGGGACAGGGAGAGGTGAATCACAAGCTGTATTTTGAGACCTATAATAGTCCTTTTGTAGTCATAGCCATGATACATTGCAACAAAGGCCTCTCCCTACCATTAACCTTGAGTTTCTTTCTAATAAGGTGTGTAAGGATAAACATTTTCTTATCAAACAATATGACCCTTTTAAAAAACCACTATGCACAAAAACTCACGTGGAGCTGAAGTAAAAATAAAGAAGTTATTCTCTTATCCTGAAGAATAAATGTTATTTTTCCTTGAGCTTTTGTTCAGTTTTTCATTTCCTCTGACTGAATTTCTGACAGTCAAATCCACACAAAGATCAGACCCAAGCAAAGAGATTTCAAAGAAAGGGTAGGAAATGGAAGGAATAACAGGAAAATACGGGATGGTGGGCACTGATAGGATTTTTTGGCTTGTTTTGAGTATTTTGGATTTGGGTATTTTGTTCGGTTAAGTTTGGCCTTCTGTTTGTCTATTTTAAGATCAAATTCTCATTATATATTCCTGTGTAAAACCTTCAACCGTCTCATTTAGGCTGGAAGAACTAAACTTTGTCTCATAGATTGCTTTTTCACAATCTTCCCTGGCCTTAATGTGAAGACCACCACTCCTTACAGAGGTGACCCAAGAGGTTGCTTTGTAGTTCAGGGGCACAGATGCAACTGCTCATGACTTCAGCTGTCACAGGTTCCAAGCTCTTTAAAACTCTGTGTAGCAGAACAAGGATCGCTATGGTCAGCAGGGATGTCTTTCCAGGGAAAAGACTCCAATTGCAGTATGCATTAGGAACCCTGTCTTTATTTTTATCAATAGTGTCTGCACAGCATCAGTAAGGCACAGTAGTACTTTATAAATGACTACACATATATTTGAGATGCCTGCTCAAACATATTTTAATGATAAGGGTACCTCTCTACTAGACCTTTTCCAGAGGCACCTTCCAACCTCAGCACTTCTATGACTTTTTGATTCTGAAATTAATTGACACATTTCCTTCAATGTCAGGAAAGCGTTTATATAAGAAATAACTACAAAATAATTTTACTTCCTTTACTAAAATAGACATGTTGTGGTACTGTAAGGGTTTTTTTCTAATAAAAATACCAGTCATGTGGAATGGTTCTATTTGTGTTAAAATACAGGCTTCAAGCCTATAATATTGTTTACTTATTGAATTCCCTGATGCTCAGTAAAAACCTTCTCTCTGATCTTTCTGGAGTAATAAGTAAAACACATGAAAAATGCCTGCCTACAGTACTGGAAGAATATGTTTTCCTTTATTGCTCTTAAAAAAAACCTGTATAAAAGGAGAGAGAATTTTTAAAGTATCACATTTATTTATATTTTTTTTTCCTAAGACAGCCACTTATCAGTAATTTAGCAAAAAACATGAAGATCCTGTTTTCACTTTAAATCTGAGAAGTAGGAATAAAGAGATAAGACTAATGCTAATGTAAGTTTATTTAGATAGCACTTAAATACAACATATTCACTGTTAATATGCATTGCACAAAAGAATTGTACTTAATGATACAGCCAGTATGTCTTTAACACACCACAAAAGCAGTTTGTTGTTTTCTCTGTTTCATTGTCAGGAAATTATCTTGTATATTCAGATGAAATGTGCAATATGATTATTTGTATTTTGAGACTCCTAGAAAAATGAAAATGTAGTTTTTCTGACTCTGCTGCTTTTCATTTTACTGTATAACACATATTAATTTTCACTGCTCCTCTTAGGGGTACATTTACATAGCCATACCCTAACCTAGCAGGTTTTGAAGGGATATTTGACATGTAGATAATATTAAATCTGATTTATGCAGATTAATGCAATAATCTGATGTGCTGTCAGATTTTCTCATTATTTTGTACACTGTTTAGGACAGGAATCATTGAAGTGATCAAGGCAAGTAAGTGTGATTCCAAACAGTATTGGCAGTGAGTTGTTAGTGAAGTCTACAATTTCAAGGATAAAGAGGTTCATTTTTTCTTTAGATTTGTTATTCTCAAGTGAAATAAATTTTAAAATGCATGTTAAAATACGTAGCACTCAAGTTTTGTATGTGAAATTATGTTTATGTATAGCTGTAGATGCTGCTGCAAATAGTAATATTACCTTGTTTCCAACGAGGTAATAGCTCATTATTATAGCATATTCCTGTACAATGGAGTGTGTTTTCTTTTTTCCTATGGCTGTAAATGCTTAAATCCTATCATGTGGTTTTAGACTAAATTCTTTATGATGAGTTAAGAAAATGAAATTTTTTTTCTCATGAGAGACAATAAGAAGATACTCCTTTAAAGATTTACATCAAAAATTTTTTGCTGTATAAAAACAAATATAACTGAAGTATGCATGCTAAATGAGGTGTAAGCAATAACTGCTACTTATAAACAAAGAATGTTTTCTACCCAAAACAACATAATGTTGATCATATTGTGGCTAGAAGCAAAGAGCATTTTGATGTATAAATATTTTCTCTCAATAAATAAAATCAGAAACACTTATTTTTTTTTAACTCTGTTAAGGCATTGTAGGATACTGCTCCGTTAACTTATTTCTTTTGTGAGCAGGAATTTTCATTTAGACTCTACTCTATAAAGTATCTTGTAGTCTGTTTTCTGAATGAGTAAATAATTGGGGTATTTTATTCACATAGTCATTTTAGAACTGTGTTTAGTTTTCCAAAACCCCAACCAAACATAAAAAAAAAAAGAATGAAAATGTCAAGTGATGTTAAGCCTATCTCCTGTACTTTCTGACAGTAATCTCCATTTACAGATGCAGTGAGATTTGTGCTTCACAGAAGTAGTTGAACTGATTTAAGTCTTTCAAATACTGGAAATATGCTTAATTATCATCTTTACTGTATTTAATCTGAATGAAAAATGAGGCTCTTTACACTTGAAAAGAAAGGAGTACTCTATGAACTAAGAAGCAACAGAACAGGAGCATTAAATCCATGGATGGAAAAGGAGATTGGCTAAAATCTTACTCTGGGGATACTAGATGAACAAGTGGATAATGACTTCTGCATACATTAAAAGCAGTTTCCTATTCACAGATCCTGGTCCTTATAGGGACTTCAGTCACCCCCAAATCTGCTGGTTAATTACTATTCAGTGGTTTTCTCTGAGCTCTAGAATGGTCCACTGAGCAGGAAATTGAGTAAAAATCCTAGGGGGCCTGCATGGGTGAACAAGGACTTCCTGGCAATACTCAAGTGCAAAAAGGGATTCTACAGAGGGTGGAAGTAAGGACAGGTAATTTGGGAGGAATACAGAGACATTGCCTCAGCATGAGGAGAAACAGCTAGGAAAGCCAAGACTCAAGTGGAATTTAATCAGGCCAGGAACAAAAGCAGCAAGAAGGGCTTCTATAATTACATAGCAGACAAAAAAAAACCCAAGTGGAGTTTGAGTCTTCTACTAAATGGGGTGGAGGCCCCAGTGACAAAGGATATGGAAAAGGCCATGGTCTTGAATGGTGTCTTCACCTCAGACTTTACTAGCAAGATCAGCTTTTAGGAATACCAGGGCAAAAGTTTGGAGAAACAAGAATATACACTTGCTGGAAGCAGGTCAAATCAGGGAATGCATAAGAAAGCTGAACGTACACAAAAAACCTGGACATACATAAGAAAAAATGGACATATATAAGAAAATTGGACATACATAATTCTCTGGGCTCTGGTGGGATGCACCCACAAGTGCTGAGGGAGCTGGTTGTTGTCATTGTAATGGGGAGTTGATTATCTTTGTGAAACAATAATGGTTGAGAAAGATGCTCAAGGACTGGACTGTCTCCAATCTGCAGGAAGGGCAAGAAAGAGGATACAGGATTACAGGCCAGTCAGCTTCATCTCTATCCCTGGAAAGACGATAGAGCAAATAGTTTCCAGGCAAGGACAAGAAGTTCATTGGATGTAGTCGGCATGGACTCTAAGAGAGGAACACATGCTTGGCTAGCAGGGAGAACCTGTTGAACCCATTGTGTTGATTTTGTGAATACTAGGATCTGAACCAGAGAGGTACACAGTGCATATGCACGTGCAAGTGAGATGATCATATAAAAAACAAAAAATTGAGAGAGTGAATTGCATGAGAAGTATTTACTTGTAGGTCTTCGTTCTTTCAGGACTTTTTTTGATGGTTTTTGCACTACAAGTTTTTTTTTCTAGGAAGTCATTCAAGGTGAAACCTTGAAGCTTTCAGTTGCAAATGAGATTAATGAAACTCCCATTAGGCAGAGTCAAGAATCATAATTTTCAAATTTTGGTCTTGATTACAGTTTGGTTACTAGATTTTGTGTCTCCAAATGAGGAAAAGACATAGTAAGATGAATAATTTTGGCCTGCATCGTGCAAAGAGGAAAAATACAGATGGCTAACTAGCTGATTAATAACTGGGAAAAATGCTATGTTTTTCATAGCTTTTAAGAGAGAAACCTTATTAAAGGAATAAAATTAAATAAACTAGATTTTAAAAATTAAATTTAAAATGTTATATAATACTAAAAAATATTTTAAAATTAAATTATTTTCTTTATTCATTTTTATTAGGATCATGGACTGCACTAATATGCCATGTAAATGTGTGAAAATTGTCCCAAACCATTATGTAGTTTCAGCCCATCAGATTTATAAGGTTGTGAGCTGTTCTGATGAAGAACAGATATGATAACAGCTCCATGTCTTTCAGAATGATCCAGCAGAGATATGGTTAGGAAAGCTGATGAGTTCTGAGAAGTGTACAATGTCATGCCAGCATTCATTTGAAAGAAAACAAAGTTCTCAGCCCAACAGATCTGAATTTTTTTCTGCAAAGTTCCAGGTGACAGAGTCTGCATAACAGGCTTAGCAGCAACTTGCTCTGCACATGCATGATTTTAATAGAGTGAAAATGATTTAAAAGATTATATCTAAACATAAGAAATGATTGAGTGATCTTAGACGTTACTAAGAGGATATCATTTTTATAAATAATTCTGTTAGCTGAATATCTGGCCCTTCACAAAGCTCTTAAGATCAATATCATCCTTGTAAAATAAGAAAAAAAATAAAGGATTTATATACCTGGAATAGTAGCAATAAATTTTCTGCATTCTAGTCATATCTTCTTATAGGTGAAAAGATAAATTGGCATTGTTTCTGTTTTTAACTCCTTTCCCTGAAACTAAGTAAAATTGTCTTTCATACCTCAGGATATAATGCCTCTCAAATTTAGATAAATATTGTCTGAATAAGCCTACTAGGGTAAAACAACAAAATTCTTAGACTTATATTTTTATCTTTCACTGACTTGGAGACCATTACAATTTTATATCCCATACATTTTAAGACAAATATTAGCCAAAAAAAAAAAAAAAAAAAAAGCACTCAATCTCTATGTATTTATTTTCTCTTCAACATTTCCATGAGGTAGGTAGTTTGAAGGCATGGTCAGTGTGGCATACAATTTATCAAGCTCCTTCTTTATTTCAATAACAAACAATATTCAGATGTGTGTAATAGTAGTGCACTGTTCTATGCATACAATTTAGGTTATGTTTTTATAGTAAGGTGGATGAAGATTTAATACCAAGCTGTTGTTGTATGAATAAAGCAAGGCCATGCTCCTTGTTAAATTCCTTACCATAAAAAGGGCCACTTTTGTCTGTGTGGAATTAAAATTTATTGTCCTACTCTTGAATTATCAATCCTTCAAAACCATATGAATTCACTTGAGAGAGTAATAGACAAATAATTTAAGAGGCAAAAGAAACTTTAGAGAGATATTAAAAGATTAATCAAATGTTTTATTAAATTTTGTTTTAGATAAATGTCATAAAAGCTTCCAAGAGATATTTGAGGTCACAGAGGTCACTGTCATGTAACAGATGAAGAAAACATGAATAAAGACTCAGAAATGTTGAATTCTCATTCTAGTTCTGCCATTGAGGCATCATGATGTCAAAAGAGTCACTTGTCTGTACTTCAAACTGACAGCCTTGAAAATAGAGATAATTGCATGTCTCCAGTCAGATCTCTTCTGATGTACAAATGTTTTGCAATGTACCATTTAATCTGACTACAAACCATGGGACGAAACCAACTTAGAAATAACAGATTATTTTCCTTTCAGAATTTTATTTCTCCAAAGAGCTATTATCAGTATAAAATATAGTCCATTTCAGATCTGATACCGGGTTCTGCTCTCCAATGTCTCCAGCCTGGCAGGTCATGCTTTAAGTCATTTTAGTGGTAATTCAAGATTCTTGCTGTTTAGAAGATTGGGAGGATTTCTATGAGAGTCAGTTGTTTAAAGATTATCTACTGAGTGTCCAATCCTCCAAAAGAGGCATAGGGCCAAGGTACTGGCTACTTGCAGTGGTTATGGCCCATGGCTCAAAGAGTTTAATCAATATTGAGCCAAATGCTGCCCATTGGTTTTACTGAGATGATATGACTGCAACAGATGGAAGGATTTGTCTTACGTTTCTCTGGCCTCCTTCCAAATTGGATAATTACATTCTACATAACTACACTTATGTACAGTTTCAGTTCAGTTTGGTATTTTTCATCCTCTTCATTGCTAAGCAGTTTTCATATTTGAGGAACCTGTTTGGGTTTTTTATATGTTCATAAGTGATACTTTTCTATAGTTAAACTAGTATTTTTCATTCATAGCAAAGCAGCACGCTAAAAATCTCTCTACACAGAAATAAACACAATACAGGTTTTCAGAATCTTAGAGTCCATTTAGATTGTTACAGTTCTAATATATTAAAGCATACCTGGCAACTGTGTTTATATAATGTGAAATGTATTGCCAGTGTAAGAGCTACCACTTCCAGTCCTGCAAGCAAACTGAATTAAGGATGATGTGCTTTGTAGTGTAATATAAATAAATCATTTTCCCATCAAATAACATTTATTTCTTCTGAGCCCCCCCAAACAAAATCACTCAAACAAACAAGCAAACAAATGAAACAAAGCAAAAGAAAACAAAACAAGACAAAACAATTTTTATTAACAAATTACTATTATGTTCCAAAATGCATTGCTAATGACTTGCTTCACTCTTTTCGTAATTGTGGCTAAGAACAACAGATGCAAAACAAGAAAATTCTGCTGCAAGTTCTAGCCCAAGATAGGAAAACAATAACCAGAATAAATCATGTAAATTAATATCTCTGTGTGACGAAAAATTTATGCATGTAAGCATAGGCTAACAAAGTGCTTTCAAAAGTAGTTACAGTGATTGCAAACCTTACTAGAACTAGTTCTAGATTTAGTGAGAGCCTTGTTCTCACACCTGTTAATGTTATGTTAGAAACACCCTTTTCAGAGTCCTTAAAAATCCTCACTCCTCCCCCTCAACTCCCTGTCATAAGTATCAAAAAATAACTTTTACTTAATAGTGCAGATTTGTTCCAAATATTGGTTAATTATAATGTTTTGATGTGTTTACTATTTAGACTTCACTATTCAACTGTGGACATACCTTTAGTTTTTAGTTAAATTCAACAACAGTGAGATTCCTGTGTTTTCATCCTTCTGTGTTCTTATAAAAGAATGCTGAAATTTTTGGATTTAAATGCTTATAGTTCCAATAAACATTTCAAGTGATTTGAAATCTGTTAAACTGGAATACTTATCAGCTTTCCCAGCTGCTTTGTATTTAAGTGCTTGTTTATTTCTTAGCCTCTTAATATCCTCCATCATTGTAAATTGCCAAGTATGTACCCAACAAAAGTCCTCCAGTTTAACATTTACATTTAGTTGAAGCAAACAATATAAATTTGTGGAGTTTGACATATGGATGTATTAGGAATGACTACCTTCCTTTCCTTCTAGATGAAGATTCATGGTAGTAAGGAATTAGGTTATATGTTGTATTTCCATCAAACCCATTTATCTGAAACTGCTCAGAAATTCACAGCATATCATCAGGGATTCCAGAGGTCATGATTAGGAAAGACAGTTACATATCTGTAGCTTTCTTAATTACTTCTCTTTTAGAGATTTTTATTCTCTTGACTCTTTTACTGTGACTGTAGCATCTGGCTGGGACCTGTTTTATTATTTTTTAGGAATGATGTTAACATGGCTCATTTTGTGGCTTTTGTTCACAATAAGCCACATGTAATGGCAGTTAGATCCTCCCAGGTAAGTTCATTATGTTATCCTGGTGTGGACAGAACTTGCAGTAAGTGAATCAGGCACCCATTGGATGAAAAAAGCTATTCGATCCATTTTGGGTAAAATGAAATTTCCTGTGTGTAGGAGGAACTCTCTTGTACAATGAAAACTCATGAAGAGAAGACAATGTTTGGTTTCTCTCTCCACCAGCATGGTAGCCATTGTCACCAGTCAGTCTAGTGTCACCAGTTATTGCCAGTAATGTTCATGCAGGGTTGGAGAGGCAGGTGAATCATACTACCTGTTGGGAATTAATTTAAGAAATGAAGAGCTGTTGAAGTTATAAACTGAAAACATGTCCATTACATCTAGACAAGAAATTGGAGGCTTTCAAAGTGTTTTACACTGGGTTTGTTTCCTGCTTCCTCCATTTTGATTCCAGTGAATACCATACTGTGACAACTGATGACTACTCAACACTGCTGTGAATGGTACTTAAAAAAACTTTTCTTTAAACTCTAGGTTACCCATGCTTATTTAATTTGCTTTTCTTTTAAACAAAAAAGTTCCATTGTTCTGAAAAAACTGTAAAATTGCGCAAATGTTTCCTTTCTCTCTCCCATTCAGAACCTCCATGCTTATTGGTTTTGATTCTTGAGAACAGAAGTATTATTTTATTGTTATTGTTATCGGTGAGCATCATCAGTTTTCTTGTCTCTTGTGGAAAATTGCTTTCTTCATACAATTACTGAGATGGCTATCACTGTTAATTCTGTCAAGTTCTGACGATGAATTTATTA
The DNA here is from genome assembly GCA_013398615.1 of Brachypodius melanocephalos. Taxonomy (NCBI): domain Eukaryota; kingdom Metazoa; phylum Chordata; class Aves; order Passeriformes; family Pycnonotidae; genus Brachypodius; species Brachypodius melanocephalos. The sequence continues at coordinate 1,921,315 of VZSR01001685.1, read as the reverse complement.
TCAAGATTTAGTTCCCTTTTGAAACCAATGAATAACATATCAGTTCTAGGATATGTACAAGTGACATGAAAAGAAAAAGTTAGTAATACTTGTGTACAGAAATGACCCATTTAATTATTGCATATTCACAACTATTTTTATTTCGTGCTCTGTTTCTAGGGACCTACATGTGTCTGGTCAAAACGTAAAAGTTAGGCTGGTTTTACTTGGAAATGAAGCCAAGCAAAACTGCTGCCTCTAGTGGAAAACATAATGAGTTCTCTGTGCCTTCTATTTGTAGACAGAATAATTTAGAAAGATCATCCAAATGAATATTTTATTTTTCCTTCATGCTCCAAGTTGGTTGAAGAGGTAATATTCCTTATAGTGAAATATATATATATATATATATATATATATATGAAACAGAGCTGTCAGTCTCTTTCCTCATGCACTTTTGAGCAGTCTGTTAAATTCAGTCAATGTCATTGACCTTTGAAGCATAGTAGAATATTTTATCCTTTTTTCCAAGGTAATCAAGCAACAATATCTGTAGAACAGCAGTTTCTACCATGACTGATAACAGTCAGAAATGCAATACAATCATACAAAGAAAAAAAATTGTCATGTTTGTACAGAGCCATAAGAATAAAAGAATAGCTTTGGAAGTACTGAAAAAAATCTTGTTCAATATCATCTCTTTTTTTTTACTTGTTCTTTCTTTTAGTTAATTTTTTTTAAGTAAGTAGTGGAATGAAAGTTGAACAGAAATGTAAATGCTTTTTTCCATTTAAATTTGTATTTCAAGTGACATTTTTGATATGGGACATTGTGCATGTGTGAACCATATTTTCTGTGATGTAAATTTGTCTTATGTAATGCAGACTAGTGCATATAGTCTGATTAATGAGAATACACTAAATTAGGATTGAGTACCATTCCATAAAATCAATATTTTTAAAATTGATTGAGTATATATAACTTCATATCAATTTTAAGAAACAAAGCTTTTTTTTTTAATATCAAACATTTTAGTTTCAATTTCAGTAGGACATGTTTTCAAGAATTTTAGTTTATGACATTTTATGTAGTAGGACAAACTATGAAAGGCTTTTGAATTATCTTGGAAAAAATACCATATTGTTAACCAACAAGAAATAATTCAGTATGCCAATCACTATCTTCTTCTAATGCTTTTGCCTAGAAAAGAATCAGAATACTTTACAGGAAGCTTGCTACTGGTTGCAAAGAATCTCCTGAACTGAGCCATAATATCATCCCTCTCATTAAAAGATTTTCCCATATTTTATTAAATATTGTCACTATGGGTGTGCATACAAGTGAATACACTCAGAATTATTTTCAGAAATATAAATGCAAGATTTTGATCCCCCAGGTTATGCCTTTGAGAAATTTGACACATTACAGTCACTTCTCATTCAAGATTTATTTTTGTTCTTGAGACTAAGAATACCTACCTCAGTCCATCAACAGTGTCTGAAAGTACACAAGGCTATGGAGCATGGACAGCAGCTCAAGCTCAGTTTGAACTTTTTTGATGACTACTTTAAAAAAAAAGATGGTTATACATTGGTTGTTAATGTATCAAAACAAACAAACAAAAAAGTGTCATCCATTACCAGTTTTCATAGGAGAGATTTCACAGGGTTCAAATTGCAGTCCTATAATGAAAGTTATATGTGATCTATTTCTAAACCATTTCTGCACTGTATTGCATTTCCTGTCTTGTGAATGTTTTGTTGTCACTGGAACAAAAATAGGAGAAATACATCAAGATAGAGAAATGTCCTTGTCTGCCACTAAAAGGAAAAATATGTATAGTGTCCTGTTGTCCATAAACTGTCACGTAGCATTTTGATGGAAGAATTTCAAGGGAGCCAAGACAATAGGATTTCTATGTATAGCCTAGCACAAACTATACAAAAATATGCAATAAAACGTGCCATAAGATCTGACAACTTTTATTTCAAGCATGATGAGCAGAATATACTCTTTGAAGTTAAACAATTTTAAAAGTGAAATGTGTACATATATAGAGAACAGCTCCAAATATTCTTGGATGTTACTTTGCACTATGATCAACATCAAAGTAAAAATGTGCTTAGGATATTTGAAAATCAGTCTATTTATTTTGAGCTTAGTGTTTTGCTAAATTAGATTCAAAAACTACAACAGGGCCTGGATTAAACAGAAAGAAGCAAAAGAAAATCTGCAAATTCAGTCCAGGCATTTGAAAAGTATTTAGATGACATTAACAGCTGGGTCTCAATAGTGGTGTTCAAACGAATAGATTAAGGGAAGATGCACTATATACTAATTTGCTTTCACAACATTGAATTGCAGTTCACAACAAAAATTAAGGTGATTTTTTTTGTTTTAATTTTCTGTTCTACATCTGTGTTTCAAGTCTAAAATGTTGAGCTTAAGGTCAGATGGATTTAGCAATGTTAAGACAAAGTACAGGCAAGCAGTGCTGTTCCTGAAAGGAAAAAAATCTCATGCTCCTGCAGAAGGACTTTCATGAGGGACAGCTAATTGTCCATATTTATATTGTGCCTTTATATTCTGTTCTTCATTGTTTTCAGGGAAAGAAGGAGACAATTAGCAATGTGTTAAATCCAAAAGATTTAAAATCTACTACATTTCTAGATATCCTTTTCATTATTTGACCCACCTTACGAAACAGCAGATCAGCTGGCTATCTAAGGTATTTTAATGTCAGTTCTGCCAGCTGCATTACAAAAAGTGGTTACCACAAGTAAACAGTAAAGCTCTTAATTGTAATATTCTTCTCGCTTTTGTGGTTCTACCTTCTCAGGATAGTTGAAGGCTTATGTATTTAATAAACCAAGAAAGTGTTAATTAATATACTAAAGTTGGCAGACAATTTAGTGGGGTCTGAGAGTACTTTCGAAAAAATTTGCAGTTATTGGAAAAGCTCCAAACCACATAGGAGACCTCTATATTCATGTCAGCAGATGGGATTTTGTTTGAAAATGCAGGGTTGCAATAAAAATTTGGGCTACTGCTGGAGTTGTTCAGTTCCATGAGCTTTTAACGACCAGCTGTTTTCTGTATCTATGGTTACCCTGAATGTTAAAATATCCTTCCCAAAAAATTATTTATATATTGCTCTTTATTTATTTTATGTTACATCTAACTATGAAACAATATTAACCAAAGGTGTATAATAGTACAGTACTGGTTTTGCTTAAGTAAATAAACCTAGGTAAAATAGCCTAGATACATCCAAATGAAAAAAGAGTCTTATTTCTTTATTTCTTTTCTTTTTGTAATTAATACTCATAAAGAAAGAAGTTACTGTATGGACTAATAAAGATCTTACATAAAAATAAGTGTGATCATAGAAGAGAAATTTACCATTGCAAGAAAAGGAATATGTATAAATATCACACATTGTGCTGACTTGGCAGTTTTGCTAAAGTGCTGATGTCAGGTTGCATAAGGTATAAATTATAGAGGTGTGAAGTCCCAATAGACAGTAATTAAATTTATGGGATTGTCACAGAACGTTATCTAACTGGTAAGATACACAGAGACTTCTGTCTATGGCTATACTGTCTATGACTATGGTCTGTGGCTACCTTAGTCTTTGCACACAGCTTCAACATTTACCACTGCACCAGAATTAAGGGTCTTTTTAACCTAAAAATCTTAATTTTTTTTTATTTTTAAATAATAAATAATAATAAATTGTAAGATATGAATTATGTTTTATTATGCACCTAAATAGAATTATTGCAGTTAAGCGCTGTTTAACACTTGCCAGAGTCTTCCTGTGCATTCAATTATTTTAAATTAATTCCTACACTCCCAACTAGTCCAAGATATTTTCCACGGGTTTCCTACTGAAAATGTCCTGTTGTTGCCCTGAAGTGAAGTAAAAGCTATTTCACATCTTAAATTGATAGTAAGGAGAAGATAATTTATCAGGAAGTAATCCAGATGCCTAAGTAAGTATGATAGTGTACTTCATAAAAGAGAATATTATGTTTAATCTGCTTCTCTCCGAGTCTTAAGGGCAGCCAGGTGTACTGCTTTTACACATTTCAGAAGCAGAATCTTCACACCTTCAGAAGATTATTTTATGACAAGATAAATATTTTCTTATCTTTGGATAATGGTTCTACCTAATATCATAAATATGCTTTACAGTATGTAAGAAATACAGATTCATTATTTACATGAAATGTCATTCATTTTTTATGCAAATCAAAACTCCTTTTGTACACTAATTCAGATACATTTCCGTCTTTGGCCGATATTTTTAAATCTTTTTGTGATTTATATTTAAAATAAGACAGAATTTTCAAACATATATCTTTTAATGCCCACTAGATTTAGTAGAATTATAGCTTCAGTTCAAGGAACTAGATTGCAAGGGACAAAGCTGACTATTCTTTCACACTGTCCTTAACTAGACTAAGTTTATAGTTTAAAGTAAATGTTCATTGATTTAATTTGAAGGAATTTTCAATTTCAATTGAAGTCAGTTTTTATTGACACAAGGTGTTAAATTTTAGCCTTTACACAGTCAGAATCTTGGCTGTGTAATTGTCTAATTTAGTGTCTGTCAGTATTTTCATATTAGTTTGCTCTTTAGTGTTACTCAGAGAAACAGATTTTCATTCCCGGCAAAGATGTGAAACAACGTGCCTGTGATAAATTTGAGGTTTGATATCAAAACAGAGACACATTTATGTTGGGAAGAGTAATGAAGAGTGTCTGAACTCAAAAGATCTGCATAAAACTAAAAAGATTCCCTTAGATCTGCTGCAAGTTTTAGGCAAAGGCAGGTCGCAGCTGAATAGCTCTGAAAGCTTCAACTAAAAACTAATGATGCCAAACGGGAAAAGAAAAGAATCTCTGTGTGAAACAAGACTATGATATTCTTCTCGTTTCTCATTATGTGTAATTATATATGTCTACCAGAGAAGGTGTCTTCATTCTGTTATGAAAGCACCACTTACTGGTGGTGACACGAATGCTGCTGCTCTGGGTGATCAGTTGTCTGATTAGACAAGGATGTGGGACATGCTGTTCTCTGACGGTGACTCTGCAGTAGATCTTGGATCAATCACTTCTCTGGTGATTCTCACTTCTTGAATCAATCACTTCTTCCCTTTTTTGCATCCTCTCTTTGTCTCTTAATTTTAATTTCTTGTCTTTTTAGACTGTGAAATACTCCCTATTATGCACTTCTCTAACATCTAGAACAGTTGGGATCTAAATTCCACTGTAATTTTAGCACTTCAGCATATAAATATTCCTGAAGGACTTTTAAAATCACTGAGGTTATGATAATTACAATTATATGAAGTGTTTAAGATACAATAACTTTCCTGAGTCAATGCTATAAAAATTTAGCCTGCTGAGTTCTGAAATATTTAGCTTGAAGTTTGTCTCAGAAATCTCTTCATTTTATTGTTGGAGGACGCTCCAAGTCTGCTTTTCTTATTTGTGATCTTGGGGAGCAAAAAAAAAAAATATTGCAGCCAACTACTGTTTCAGCCTCTTTCTTTCTCTCTCCCCTTCTCCCCCACTGTTAACCCTGTCTTAGTTTTCTTTTTTTTCTTTTTCCAAATGCAAATTTACATTTATGAAGAGAAAGAATATTTTTAACACTTCTCTCTGTTTTGCATAGTAGCTTACTGATTCCTCTACTTCTTTACTGATGGTGTTTTGGCAGCAAGTATTAATCCCTTAACCTGTCTTTCAGTCTCATTTTTTTGATATTCTTGTTTTGTGGGATTTGTTGTTGTTACTTTTTACTTTGAAGATGGATTGGAAGCTATCACACGTTTTTTTTTATATCAATGCAAATTGTGCAAAGGAATTTTGACCTTGCTGGCAGTTGGATAATGTAAAATTGATGTTTTCTTAAGTACAGGTCACTACAATAGTTCATTCAGGTACTAGGTTTTGAATGGCTGTGCCAGCGTGTACAATAAATGAAGTGCTAAAATGCAAAAAACCCGAGCTCCATCAAGTTAAATATTATTGCTAGTTTTATGAATTCCAGATCAATCTACTGGGAACAGAATGCAAGTCGAGTAATTCACAGTCAAGTGAAAATTTGCATTTACAGTGTACTCTGAGAAGCAAACTGCTTTGTTAGTGATTTAGAGTAGTGTTAAGCATAAAGAAAAGTCCTGACTTTTGAACTTTGATGTTTTATGTAAACTAGAATTTTGATATTTAAATGCAAACTACAAAAGTCAGTCAGAAATTCCACATTAAAAAAAAAAAAATTGTGTAAATCTTGCTATGGTTCCCCATAATTACAGTATTACAGTACACTAGTTCTTATATATTCAATCTTCAGAATTTAAGAAATTATACTTTTAGTAAGATGTCTTATTCTTATTTTATGACAGTATCTTAATTTCAACATCTTGATGCAATCTAATCTGGCTACATATAAGTACTTAAGGTACCAAGGACAAAAAATTTTTTGACTTATTCATTTCATTGTGAGTTGTATTTGTCTGTAACTAATAGCAACTTTGCTGTAGCAGATAGTCCCAACCTTGCACTATAGAATACATTCTGAAAATAATTATTAATTATTAATATACCCGCAAAATAAAATGCAAGAATAGTATTTTATCTTGTTACCAAATTCAGAATTAGTCTTGGAAGGACAGGTGAGCTAGATGATATTGAAAATTTATCATGACTCAGTCTCTCTGTGTGCATAAATTTTTTGTGTGTGCTTTCTTTGCTATAGCTCTGTTTGTTAGATTAAAAATTAGAGAAATAAATATGTTTAAAGTTTACCTTTACTTTTACCTGACTTGATGTCTGCTTTGTAATACTGACTCACATATGAATTACAGCTATCAATAATACTCAATACATTATGGTTTTACTAACTCTATTAAGTATTTTACTCACAGGGTAGGATGATAACCTAGAAACCATGTTCCTACTAAATAAAATCAAATCAATCATAAATATGTTATGTGTCTCCTTAGAGAATGTGCTTTGTGGTTCTGCTGTTCATATCACATGTCACAGCAAGGTCAGAGAGTAGACTGTGTATCTCTCCAGGCATTTTATCTAATTTTAGAAAGGATGCTGATAGTAAATCATCCAGAAACATTTTTATTCCCATTTTCTCATTACTGCTCTGTTCTGCCAACTAGTCCTTTTATTTAATAGGCAATCATTTATTTATTTTTACATGTATACTAAAATATTTTCCTTCCTTGAGCTCAGGGTCAGAGTCCATGAAAACCTATCTGAGAGCACTGGCTAAGCTGTTCCCTCTGTGATAATTCTGAACTTCAGTATAATTTAATGTTGGTGTTTGGTGTACTCTGACTCTCTCAGTAGCTTGTTGCTGCTGCATCTTCATATATTTGGAGTCTGACTTTTGAAATCCTGCCATTACAGCCATTTGAACTGTGTAATATTTTTAGGCAAATCATACAAAAATGGTTCAACTTGCCATATTTCACATTCACTCACGTGTAATAAATGTTGGGACCAAGTTTATTATTCTTTTTACAGAGGTGGCAGTTGTGACTTGGAGTCAGACTTTGGAAATAGTATTCATATCTTCATGGAGAGAAATTTTCAGAAGAAAAAGTTAAGAAATTATTATTTACAGGGTTTTTAAAAAGTTACTCAATGTATATAGCAAACTTTTGATGTTTCCAGACTGTACTGGAGCCAGGTAAGATGGAGTTGTTTTTATGCTGGCCTTTTATGTACAACATTGGTTTTTAATAATTTTATAGAAAATCTGTAATAACTTAGACAGAAGCTGCCAGAATAACTGTTTTGCTAGTTGAAAACTAAATTTAACAAATTTCTCCATGAAAATATGAAATGTCAGTGCAAAATACCATGTTTTAATTCAAATTAATGGTCTTTCCCTTTATCTCTGAGTATCTTATTCTCCCCATTATGCTAAGCAGCATTTGCTTGCATAACATTTATTTAGCATTTGAAGCCAAGGGAAAAATAGCTGAGATTCAAATACTTGGTGTTATATTTCAATAAACATGATTGTTTATTGGAATACACTGAATTGTGTTCTACTACTATAGGGCAGTAATCTGTATTGCAGTATTAGAAAGGCACAAGTGTTCCTGTTTTCTATAGCTTCTGTCCTCAGTCTGGACATTACTCTTAAGAAAAACTTTAGGAAAGAAATTTTTACACGCCATTTAACTTATCCTAACAGAAAAAAGTTTTTAACTTACTGTAAGTTTTATAAAATGTTGCCTTTAGAATCTACAACTGCTGTCCAATTGTAATTAAAGTTCTGGTGAAAGATGGGGACATGTTGCTGTGCATTGGTGATATTATAATGAAAAATCATAGACATAGTGAGATTTTTCATAAATAAGTCAGATAATGGAGAACTGGAGTGCGATATAAAAAACAAAATATTCTGAAAATTAACCAAATAAATTTTTCTCTGCACAGTCAGTAGGCTATTACGAATCTGTGGATGTTTATTTAAAGTGAGGACAGAGCATGGAATATTTTGTCTTTCAAAGCTCTTTGTGATTAATAGTTGTAAAAATAGAGCAGAATTTCACTGAATATGCTTGATCTTCAAAATGTCTGTCTTGGCAGAGTAGATGAGCACAAGTTTAGATATGGGCTTGGGAGTTCTGTTTAGCATTTGCTACAAATCTCTAACTGCAGACAAAGATTTATCACTAACAGAGGCTTTGAAACACAATTGGCAGAAATCTCCACAAGAGAGGAACTTTTCTATCATTTTGTAATTGTGTTAGGGATGAAGTTTTCCTTTTTTTTCTTTTTTTCTTTTTTTTTAATAAACTTTTTTTCTGGCTTTATCGCATGAGTTGGCTGGGAAGAGCACCTAAATAAAAACCCCATGGTGTACTGCCTAAGATCTTTGTGACACAAAGGAATTAAAATAAAATCAAACTTAATCAAGCCTCATGAATGAGTAATCAGGTTGTACATTAAATCTTAATTGCTTTTTTCTAAAATTTAACAAAGATATTTGAAATCATTTCTGCAATGAGGCAGCATTTACATTAACACTTTTCAGTCTGATAATCTTTCATATTCCCTAATATGTATGGTGAGTTCTTCTTAATTCCTTTCAATATTTTATTAGCTTTCATGTATCAAATTGTTTATATATTATTTTTAGGATTACATGGAGAAAAAAAGAGTGTATGACCTTACGGATTTAGGGTCTCTAATACATTTCCATGAACTATTCAACAACACAATGATTAAGCTGAATTATCTCAGTAATTTTTTAATTTATATTCACTGTTTTTCTACATTTGAATTAATTTGTTTTGTCTGATCCTGCAAGTGATGCATCTTCTTTGCAATTGATCAAAAAGCATTTAGCAAAATACTTCTAATGAGGTATGGAGATTTTTGAGGTGTTCTGCCTCGAAAAAACTAAGTTTACATTTGATTTTCTAAAAACCCTCGGATTTAAAATTGATTTTGTGAAATATAAGAAAAAACTGAAAATTCATGTATGCCCTGTAAACAGAACACGTGGATAATGAAAGAAAACAATTGATGTGGTGTTTGTTAATGACAGAAAATTCCAGTTTAAAGCAAATAAAAGTAATAATATAAATGCTTGACAACAGAAGTTCAAGATTATTTGTGGTAATTAATGTGTATTTCATATTCCTATTGCTTCCTAAAGTGACACTTGCTTTGGTACAAAAGGATAATATTGAGTTGTATAGCACATTCAGAATAATTCAGGGTGATTTTAAATTCCAATTCAAGTCTTTAGGATGAAGAATTCTGTAAACCTCAGTAACCATTGTTGTTTCTTCATATTGTACATTTACCACACTATCTCATATAATTAATGCAATAATGGGGGTAGGGGGTGGTTCCCTCCTCTTTATGGTGATTTCTTCTTTGGGATTACTGGGTTTGTTTGTTTTCTATCACATCCCTCATAAAACATTAAATGCTGTGGCTTTAGTTGCCAAGACTCAGCTGTAGTTCACACCATCCGAGACTTCCAGCCTCACTTTTTGTAGATCATTAGTTTCATGTAAATCTACTCTTTGCATATAAAACCAATGTTGCTTTTCAGGTTATGGCATAGCAATTGAAACATAATTTATTCAAACTGCTGCAAGTTCACACTTCTCTTGTGTTCAAGATCTCCAGGTTCAATATTTTTTCTGGACAGTACAGCTTGATTATTTATGGTTTCTTCTTGCCTTGGTCATATGACAGTGTTTCTAAGGAATGGATTTTTTTGTCACTGCTCTAACACATCAATTTGTTAGTTCACTGATAGATTTCTTTTGCTGTTTATATATTTTGTGAAGATAAAATTGTTATAAGCACTAAGTGCTTCAAGAGCCTTGTACAGAGCTCCAATATGCTTTTTCAGTATGATCTTGTAGATCCAAAACTTGACTACATTATTAAAAATTTTAATTGTTTCTCTTTGATAGAATATCTGTATTTTGCTATTATATAAAATAGTATTGGTTATTGATACTTCTTTCTTTTCCTGAAAGCCTACTTCATCACTTCAAACACACTGGTTTTATAGTCAATTTAAACCCAGTCCACTTCCAGCAATTCCAGCCTGGAACAAAATCAGAAAGTCTTTTTTAGGGTGCAGGCTCAGGGTTAGGCTGGTATATGAAATTATTGATAGGACAAACCTATTTCTTATCAGTCTTCTCCCTTGGCTTTCTGCTACCTTGCATCGTTTTTGTATGCCACTCCCTCCAGAAATTAGCGTCATTCCCTGAGCCTGCGTTTATTCCCATTATTTCATAATTAGTGAAAATATAGAACTCCAATTACTTTGTTCACTTCATTTGAGTATTACTATTCTCCATCAGCATTTTTTTGCCCTTACTTTTATTACAGGAAACAAAAGGGACTACATTGTAACAAATGTAATGGAAAATGCATAAAATTGGAATTGGATTTTTTTTTATTTTATGTGGGTGGCGGTGGTGTTGGTTTTTGTTGTTTGTTAAGGAGTTTTTGGGTAATTTCATCAGTGAGCCTGGGGCTGATGATCTTAGCAGAAGATTTGACATATAGAGATAAGGCAGCAGAGGAATTTTGAGAAAATAATCTTACTGCTGCCATTATATGGATAGGTAAAGGATATTAAATGCAATTATATTCTGAAAGGATAATTAAAATGGTACACTGTTATATACTGTATCTGTTGCTGTTCTGGGAAGAATCCTACTTATTCGATGATATCTTTTTATGTGAATAGTCCCTGAGTCATCCACTGATCAAGATGAGTCATCAGTGTTTACTGATTTTTATTTTTTTAGTAAACATCAAGAGACTTTTTAATTTTTTAATTTGGTTAATTGGTTGTGAGTTTTTCTCCTTCTTCAGATTTTGTCCTTATTGGACTGAAATTGCTTAGGTAAAAGTGGGCATGTTTAATATTTCAAGCTGTACTTGTTAGAAGGTTTTACTGCTCTCTGATTCTCCAGAAATTCTGTGGAGTTTTATGTCTGCAGTAGAAGTTGGAACACGTTGTGTTTTATCAGTCTTTCTTTCTTGTTACTTCCAGAAATGACCAAAGTCTGCAAGAACTTTTGGCAAAAAATAAAAATTAATCTGTTTTAAGAAGGTAGTTTTGTGAACAGGTTTCTCTAAAAAGGCCAATTAACTGTTGCATAAAAATAAATTCAGTTCAGAATATTCAGGAGAAAAGACTAAGAATTAAATAACAATTCTAGTCCAAGTTTGAGGAGGGGAAAAAAAAGAAAAAGTCTTTATTTTATAGCATGCTTTTATATTTTAAATTGCATTACACACTTTTTTCTTTTCTTTTTAAATTTTGTTTATATTGCCATTTTTTTTTAATATGAAGTAAAGATACTGTAAACTTCATAGCATATAATTCAATACATAAAATAATTTCTTTTCAGTTTGTTCAACAGAAGATCTGACTATTCCTTATAAATTATACTTCTTAGATAAGCAGATCCATATTCATGCTTTGTGTCTTTGGAAATTTAGATCCTCTCTCTTTCAGAAATTAATAAGGAAGATTATGAAGTTCTGGAACTCATGTAGATTTTAGAGAATGAAATTATTTTTCTAGGATTTTTCAAACCAAATTAATTGCGAGTGATACAAATCTAAGTTCAAAACTGATAGTGTTTGATTTTCAATCTACAAACATCGTACTTTAGCTAAAGTCTTTAGCAGTAACTGGGTTCTAAAACATTAATCGTCAACATTTATTCTATTTTATTATCAATCCAATATATTTCTTTAAATCAGGCTAATTAATGTATACTATTTGCACTTATTATGCTTAATAACACACTGGAAAATAGTCAATATACATAAATGTTCTCAAGAGTCTCTGTTGGAGAAGCCAGTATCATCTCTTATTTCTAATTAAAATATTTGGTAATTAAAATCAAACAACATGTGTTTTTGAAACTTTTCAAAGTCCTTAACAAACATTATATTTTCATCAGCAGGAAAACTGAAAAATTAAGTTCTTCATTTTAGTCAGACATAAATATTTCAGATTCAGTAGCACTTTGGAGTCACAATAATTTAGGTTGAAAAGGACCTAAGAAAAGGAAGAGATCCAGCCCAACCCTGTGCTCAAAGAGTTGACTTCAAGGGTAAATATGGTTGCTCAGAGCCAATCAATGCTTTGGATGTTTCCAGCAGCAGAGATGCCACAACTTCTCCTCTTTTTTTGGAATCCTCTTTTTTTTGGAACTTTGTGTGAGTTCAACAAGAGTCACAATCCTAAACACAATATATGATAACATTACTGTTTAATAAATGATTAGTAAATATTGTCTGAGGAAACAAACACAGTGTGCTTCTGAGACACCGTCTCTCTGTATATTTGCACTAGTTCTATGATAATAAAGCAAAGTTCTTGAGAGGATTCTCAAAAATTGGAAGAGAGTAAATGAAATGGATAAAGTCATATCTATTTTAAGCAAGTATAATGCCATTGATTTAGTCAAAGAAATGTATTTTTGGCTCAGCTCAGGAGCTTCTTTAAACCTTGTCAATCATAATCTCATCCTAAGTTTATTTTTTATGTTCTGCATTTTTTCATCTACTTATTTCTTCTTTTAATATTACTTTTTATTTATTCAAGACCTCTTAATTCTTATATAAATAATTTTGATATTCTGTTTTGCACTGGTTTCATATTGGTTAGGACAACTGTTCATTAAATATACCAAAAGTATGAATCATTGTAAGGCTTCCAAGCCCAGTGCTATAAAATAAGAAGAAAAATCTTTGATAAAGTGAAAGACGTGGCTCCATTATTTCCACAAGATGCAAGAGTGAAATATAAGTTCCCTCTTTTATAAGAAACTCTCAAACTTAGAAGCTGATGCCTGATACCACATAATGGGCTAATACTGTCTCTGTTACAGTCAGGAAGAAGGATATTTGGCTCTAGCACTGAAGGAATTGGCAAGCTGTATTTTTTCCTATCAGGACTAGGGCTGTTACAAGAGACTAGATACACAGTGTCTCTGTTTAGACTTTTCTATGGTCAATATACATTCTCAGTGCCAAAGTGAATTCATCTCTCAAGAGGACAAAAAAATAAAATTCTGAAGTTTGTGTTCTGAACAAAACAATTACCTTGCAGTCAAAACAAACAGACAACATTTCTGCAGCTGTCTGAATCATGGATGCTTACTGTATCATTTTTCCCTATGGTCCAAGAATAAATGTTCCATCTGCAAAATGATTAAATGGATTTCATAGGTAAACTCATTTACAATTCCATTTTAATGGAGTTACCCTTCATTAGAGGCTGTCATTCAAAATTAATAAGAGGAGTTATTATTGAGGTACCAAAAGTGAAGAGCTGAATGTCATAGTACTCATTTTTCATAAGTATGGATGCTCTTGAAATGGGAATTGAGCACTGAGAGCAGATTGATCAAATACTTAGTTACATTTTTATGTCAATTGCTCCTGTCAGTCAAAGCATGGCAAACTGAAGGAGAAAACACAACAGAACAAATATTCAAAGCAACAAACACAAACAAAATAATGTCCTTTCCTTGTCCTTTTGCTTATAAAACTTCCACAATCATGGAGGAAGGGTCTGGAGTCATTGTTTGTTGGTTTTTTTGTTGGGGTTTTTTTGTGAGGTTTTTTTTTTAATAACTCAAATTATTAACTATTAAATTAATTCATATTTCAAAAGAAACAAATGGGCACTGAGCCTGTATGAGCTTAGTGGGCTAGAAGACAATTTGTATATCACCACTGGACTTATATTTTTACTTAGAAATTTACCTGACAATGGAAAAAAAATAAAAAAAGGGCAAACATCAAGTACTTTTGTATTTCCAGTAAATAGTGTGCAAAATCTCTGTTAGCCTTTCTGATTTATTTGCTGAGTAATAAATACCCCGAGAATGATGTGTTCTTATACATTACTTCCTAATGTAATTGATTTAATTTTCTAGTCTTGTTTCCTATTAGATATCTATATTTCTGTTCTCTGCAATAAAAATCTGTATTGTCCTTCATCTGTAATCATAATTTTTAGAGTATGACAATATATAGTCATACTTGGTATGGGTCTTTTTTTAAGGTATGTATTTTTGTGTCCTTTTAAAACATATAGCATCTTTTCCTGTCAGCTACTTGATGGGAAAAAAATATTTCTTTTTAGCTGCTGTTCTATCAATTCAGCTTATATTTTGTCAATAGTAATGCTATTAAAATTTACATGTAATAGTTAGTATTGTTTAGTTTGATTAGAGCATGCATCTGCTCCTGAAAATTATGATACTACAATTTTTATTTTACTGTTTGCTCCTATTACAATGACAAACCATTGTCAGTAATTAGATTATTGTTTACTTCAAGAAAGTGGAGTAGTCATCTGCCTTCAGCAGCATCTGTGTGCAGCTACCATCTGTTCTTCTCAGGCAGTCGTGAAATACTGCCTGTAAATTTCCTTCCTTTCACTCTGTGAATGGTGTAATAAAATTTCTTAATATTTGCTGCTAAGTAAAAACCAGCTCCTTGTGTATAAAGTTAATAAGAGATAGTATAGTATAATTTTAAAATGTAGAGGATATTATATCTCAGGAAATATCTTCAACCTTCAGAAGATGAAGGTCCACAGAGACCTTATAGCAGCACTCCAGTACCTAAAGAGATACTGCTGGAAAACTGGACAGGGACTTTTTACAAAAGCCATGCAATGATAGGACAAGGAGGAATGTCTTTAAACTGGAAGAGGATGGATTTACATTAGATATTAGGAGGAAATCCTTTACTGTAAGAATTTCTAGGCACTGGAAAAGGTTGCCCGGATAACTAGTGGATACCCCATCCCTGGGAATGTTCAAGATCAGACTGGATGCAACTCTGAGCAATCTGGTCTTTCTGGAAGCTGTCTCTGCCCAATACAGCAAGGTTGGATCTAAATGACCTTTACGGTTCGTTCCAACCCCACCCATTCTGTTTCTGTGTATATTGTTATCTACTAATCTGAAAAGACTATGATTCTATGATGTGAAATCTAGTTGTCACTATTGCTTTAATATTTTATAATAATTTCCACAAGAAAATGTGCTGCAAAAGTGAGATGGCAATAAACTGAAGTTTTCCATAAGCTTTGAATTTATTTCTTTATCAGAAACTTTAGTAAACTTTTTCATCATGACAACCTCTTGTTAGGTTTATAAGGTTATATTTAGACTACTGATGATTAAGTCAATGTATTTTTTCTCTTGAGGAAGTAAAGAATTAAAATAAGGTCAGTTTAACTTGTGTATCTCATTTATATTTTCACAAAAGTCCCATACATATATATGCTCAGGGAAACTCTGTTAATTCTGGGACATGGTTAACAGACACTGTAGAGAGGAATGAGCCATATTTTAACCTCAAAATTATTTTATTTCAATTTTTTTCAATATATCTTTAAAACAACAGTAAATAATGTTTTGAATTAGTGTTGAATTCCTTGCTATTGTCACAAAACATGCAAGGCAGAATTCTGCATAACTTCTATACTGAAGTTTAGAATGTGTTTTGTGACTGACATAATTAGTGACTAGGTTGGGAATGGAAGGCTTTATAAACCTACATGTGCAGCCAAACTCTTTGACAAAATATCTTCCTAAATTCATTTGAACTGGTGATATTTTGCATTTTATATCTACTTTCTATAGCAAAATGTTCTTGTGGGTTTTTTTGTATCATTGCTTCTCAGCAAGTGGTTATAGACATCCTTGTTGAAATTGTAGAACACAGAAAACAATGAAAAAGCAAGGGGGGGAAGGAAAAAAAAAGATGAATATTGCTAAACTGATTAAATTAAAATTTGAAGACTTCTTTCCTGAAATTAAAGTAAGAATACAAAAGCAGGTACTCGATATAATTATTATCTGTGGTTTATATTTTGCCTTAATACTTCTCTTCCCTCCACCCCTAGATTCTGAATATTGACATGGAAATATAAAGAATATAGCATTGTAGACAGGGAAAAGTTTGGTTGTGTAGGATGGGATGTACAATTTATTATTTGATAATAGCTTTAAGCAGAAATAAAATTCATAACAACTATTCATAGGTAATCGGCAGTCCTTAATCTAAATGCAAGGTTAGAAGTAAGACAAATTCTGGGCAAAGAGATATGACTATGGTGGCCATTCTGGTTAGTCTTAGTGTATTGTCAGTATTTTCCTTCCAATATTTTATTTTTAAAGACACATAAAAAACTGGTCAAACTTAAGTGATGAGAAACACTCTGCAGTATTGTCATCAAAATTTAAAGGTGCATTATTAAAGTGCTGGTACTTCCTAATTCTTGGCAATATTCATCAGAATAAGTGAAGATTGATCTAATGCCCAATATAAGTTTGTTTCAGGAAACTGGAAAGAAGGAAAATGCCCTCTTAATGCATGCACTGAAGTGTTAATTATAGTCAAGTTCTGCTGATTTCATAAAGCAGAAGTCACATTTTCACATCAGCATTCAATGAACATACATAACTAATGAGTAAAAATGTTATTTCTATTAAAGATTCTTAATAAACCATGAAGTGTGGATTGGAAAAATGACGGCTGTTCAATTTTAGCAAAAATAAAGGAAAAGCATGAGGAAAGTAATCTAATAATCTTTATAGTGACAAATCAATTTGTAAAAATAAATTCACAGGAAGAAAAGCCACTATTTTGCTGATAAGATGCAATTTTCTGCTTAATAACTGTCTTTTAGGGAACAGTCATATTTTATTAAAATGACTAATTAACTCACTGTATTGCTGTGCTAATAATGAAGGAAGCACAACAAATGAATATTGATAGTATGAGTCTTTAATAAAAAAAAAAAAAAAACTTAAATAACAATGTGTTCCTCATATTCCACAGCAGCAATTTAAATGCAAATGTACTGTACAAAAGCTACCCCCACTGTCCCCCTACACAGAAGGAATGTGCATTCTGGCAAAGGACTTTTTTATCCAGGAACAAGCCTGAGAAAAGAGAGGAGCTAATAGGGAGATATCAGTTGTTAAAACGCAGTTGATCTGTTCAGCAGGGGGAGATTTCAAGCAGAGTTGTCCTCCTTGAACTGAGATTTCAAAAGCTGTAATCTCCAACTATCTAATTTCCTGATTTTTATGCTTCTCAACAATTGCAAAACCCACTTGTCATTTGGAACAAAACTGGGAGCACAGATTTTTGGAGAACAAAAATCTTTCCTCTGGGAGTGTAATAGATGGATATGATACAGGGCTAATTGAGGCCTCACTGCTGCCAATCACAGTTCTCTCACCTAATATTCAGAACTTTTGCTTTACTTAACAGGCAATGCATCATGCTCAGGAGGGCTACACAGAACATAAAACAATGGCAGGAAACTCGGGTTGGTGGAAATTTTTGCTGAGAAAGGGAACATGGAATAAATAGTAATGTAAAAGTAAACTGGAGATTTTCATCAGTCAGTATTCTTCCACATCAAGTCAGATTTTGTCTAAGCATGTACATAGACCAATTTGAATTTTGTTGATAAATAATAGTTCACACTAAAGAGAAAGGTTCTAGTTACATGGTGGTTCAAGACATATGTGTCCTGGATTGTAGTATAGGATTAGCACAAAGTATTC
>VZSR01001685.1:1813535-1903084 GCA_013398615.1 Brachypodius melanocephalos | reverse complement strand
TGGAGCCTCTCACTTGTTTTGCTTTCAAACCACAACAATATGTTAATGACAAATGAGAAGTGGTTTATACATTGATTCAAGCAAGCGGTATGCTATTTTGGAACAGTCCTTACTTTCTATAGAGAAAGACCTGACATCCGAATTTTACACCCAGCCAGATATTTGAACACTACTATCATATTTATAGCTGGATAACCTTACTTTGCTTTGGCATTTCTTATTTATGACTATGCAGTCCTCTAAATAATTCATACAGAATATTTGCACTTGCAAAGTGGAGAAAATTGAAAGACTATGGAAGAAAAACTTTCTTCTAGTACCTTCCAACTATGCTTCCACAATGAAAAAGGGAAAAACAGAAAACAAACTGACATTTGGACATCTGACAGTAGGTGCAGTTCTACATCACGTATCAATAGGAGATTTAATCCTACGGTGTTATTTGTGTCATTGCAAAGGTTGTTAACAAATAGCTATCTAGTATGGAAATCTAGTTTGGAATCCCTTCCATCAGAAAGATGCAAATAAGTATTTCTATGGAATTTTTCAGGTGATGCTGTAGGGTTCTATTATTATGATGATGATTTCTACTATGATTCTGGTTTTATTTTTTATGAAATATTGTCCTGAATTCACTTTCATTCTCACATCGTATCATCTCTCTAGCTGAGAGGAATCTTTTTTCTTTTCTTTTGTATCTTGTTTTATTTATCTTGCTCTCTGATTAGAGTAGCCATGAACCTGAAAGCTGTGGTTTTTTAATGTGAATTGAAGCAAAACTTGATGGACTTTCAGCCTGAATTTATAATGAGAGTTACAACAACCAATTTCTTCACAGTGTTGCATTTTACTATAGAAGTTATAGCTAAAAATACTGAGAAGTTATTAATGTCAAAATTAGAATAAAAAATGAAGCTTAAAACTGCAGAAAGCAAAGAAATAAAGAATTAGGTTTGCAAAAGAAACTGTAACCCAAGGTTAGGTCCTTTAGAAAACTGAGAGCTGATAAGGGTGGAAATTAATACTGGAACTCAAAAAGTGTTATGAATGGGTCCTAGGGCTAGAGGTGAATATGATGTCATGCAACATTTCAGAAAAATAACACTGACAATCAAATGTAATCTGTTAATAACAGCCTCAGACAGGATCATACTAAATATAATGAGTTAATATACACTGTATTTCTGCCATTCAGCTCCACATCATTAGTTAAATAAGATTTATGTTTTTATAAACATATCTGGAGAGAAGATTTTAACTGGAATTTTCATTTTAATTGTATCCAGTTAGGAGCTACCCACGTTCTTAAACAATACCTGTTTCTTTAAAATGTGTTGTACTCTGGAATTTCCTGTGTTCCTATCACCTTGCACAGCTCAGTAATGAGGATTGCCATCAGGAAATGATGGATTGGGTTGCTACTTTGCTCTACTCAGATCAGCAATTTGTTGTCCCAGCTGTAAAACTCAAAAATAACCCCCAAATACTTGAGCTCCTACTTCAGTGCATTTCTCCAGTCTCAGTATGGTAATATTTTCTGTCTGCCAAATCACCATCTACATGAGTATTCAAGTATAGGAAATCACTTACTTTGCAATTAGTAATTGTCATAATATATCAGATATAGAAAAATGCTCACTTCTACAGCCATTGGTCATATTTTTCAATCACAAAACAGTACATATTCATTTTGAATTTATCTCTACTGCAATGGAGTTACTTGCCAGCAAATTAATTAAATAAATAAACAGAGAGGTTTTCATATGCTGGTGCTCCATGAAAAACATTAATCAGAGGTTTGGCTGTAGTTCATAATTTAACTAGTAGCTTTAACTGGAAGCATGTTTAAGAGGTGTTGTGGTGACTAAGAGAAAAACAAGAAATACACACTATGCCAGTCTGTATTGTGTCCCTTTTGATGAAGCAGATCATCTTCAAAGCTCCTTCATTTTAGCCTTTAGAAAAATACTGATGAAGAGACCCATTTGAGATAAAATAATAGATTATATGTGAAAATTCTCACTATAGATTTCAAATGCTTTCAAACAATGTAAATGGCTAAATCTTTCTGCATCCTTTTCACTCTCTTTTCTTTTGATGAACACAGAGGCAAGAACCAATTCCTCTGAAGTTTTTGGATTCAGTTAGTGTTTGGGAAAACAAGCTGAATGTTTTCTGTCATATTATCTGTAGGAAATAAAGCTATGGAGGAAAAGAATTTTACATAAGATTTTCATGCTTACTCCAATCAAAGTACAGCATGGCCTCCACAGCCTGCCTGAGCTGTGTTGAAAAAGATAGTTTAGGAAAAGTGAAATTTTCACATTGGAGGACTGTGTGTCCTTACTGACTACAGACCTTCTTGTCATAAGCTGATACCTTCGTCAACAAATCTTTTTGTAACACTTGTCGAATGTTCTCAAATTTTACTTATTTTGAGGTTGAAATTGTTCATTTGTAAAGGAATTATCTACAACATCCATTAACTTTCTCATAATTCCAATTCCCTTTCAAAAAGCTAAAGACCTTTCTTAAACATGCACAGCACTAAAAGGACTGTAATCTACACCTCTGATTTAGAGGATTTTGTTCTTTTTTACATAAGCTGTATGTGGGAATACATTTCTAGTAGTGTTGAGAAATTCTCATGTGTAATGTATAGGGAACTGTTTGAACACATTAAGAAAAATCCATGTCAATATTTTGTAAGTGTATCTCTTCCCAAGGGAAGAGCCAAAATTTTATCTGTCTTGGATTGTGGTGTTTTGTTGGCTTACTAAAGGCTCTCAGATAGTGAGCAATAGACAACCTTATGTGGCTTGCAAAATCAATTATGCTTCTTGAGTTTTCAGTTAGCATAGGCCTAAATCCTTGATTTCCCACTATAAAAGCCCCAGAGTGATATTCTTTTGTATGCTGGAGCTCATAATAAAACACTGAGCACTTAAAAAAAAATGTAAAGTTTTTTTGGGTTTTTTTTTGTTTGTTTGTTTGTTTTTTAATTAAGCATTTGATCATTAGGAACATGGTGTACATGAGCTGTTTAAAATTATTATGAGCTGAAATTCTTGCAATAAACAGTGACTAAAATGTACGACTCAAGACCATAGCTGCTGGATTGGCTTTTTTGTAATTCCCAAATGTCAACTAAGCACAGAATGGTTTGCTGTATGTAGCAGAGCATTGAAAAATTACTGTCAGGAGTGACACGACTCAGTCTTCTTAGTCAGAAGGCTGGGTTTAGGGTTGTTGTCTTTTCTTTCTTCTTGTATAATAGCTGTGCTCATCTGTTAAACTGCTGGACTGCCTGACTAAGTTATTATAATTGAGATTGCATTATTCAGAGCCAAATGGTTTTGGAATAACTGGGGTGCGGACTCTTTTTTTGTCTGTGTTGTTAGGTTTTTCTGTAACACCAAAAACAACAAACCTCCAGCTCCCTTCACTTCTGAGGTTATGAAAGTATTATTGCATCCCATCGTGAGAAGAGGCTTTTCCAATTTGTTGTGGTTTTTGATCTTAAAAAAATATGAGAGAACATATTGCCATCCTCTAGTGACATCTTATGGTCCCCAAAACTTTCAAATTTCTTAAATTTTTAATCTAATGTGAACAATAATGTGACTTGTGGAAAATGTTCCTGGAAAAAAGATTAAATCTAGATATAAATGCTTTAAAGGCAGGCCATTGAAGAAAGATTTTTTAAAGGTTATGTATAAATACAAAGAAAAAGAAAGTCTCTTAAAAAGCTCTTCATATTCAAGATTTCGAAGAATAAACTTCATTGTAACACACACAAAATATATAGGGAAACAAAGAGCATGAAAAAGAGTTAAAGCCACTCTACAAAAGAAAGAAATATTACAATTAAACAACTTGTGTGGTTAATTAAAGAATATGTTATTTAAAGGGTTTAAGTGGATATAACTGTGTAGACAACGTCCACTACTCACCCTACATGAACCAAACAGGTTAAATTGTTGTAGCAGGAGACTGAGTCTGACAAGCACGATTTGCCCTTGGTGAACCTATGCTGGCTTTTCCCAATCCCCTGCTTCATCTGACTTTTGAGAACTTCCAGGAGCATTCATCCCATAACTGTCCCTGGGATGAAGCAAGCTTGATGGATCTGTAATTCCCCGGATCCTCTTTCGAGACATTCTTGTCAATGACACTAGCCTCCTATTCTTCTAGGACATCCCCTAACCTCCTTGACCTCTCAAAGATTGTGGAGAGTGGCCTGGCAATTGTGTCAGCCAGCTCCCTTAACACCCTTGAGTAGACAGAGTCAGGGCTCATCAGTTTCTAGGAGCCCTGCTCATGTAGTCCTTCACACGAAACCATTCTTCACTGACAGTGGCTCTGTGTTTTCATCAGCCTGGACTTTTGTTCCCAAAGCCACGAAGCCAACAGGCAGAGGCAAAGAGATTGTTGAGGACATCCACCTTTCTAGAGCTCCTTTTTGACATCAGGTTAATATTTTCCTTCTGATTTTGATTGTTATTTACATACCTAAAGAACCTTTCTTGTATTTTTTGACTTCTCTGGCCAATTTCAATTTGAGCTGAGGGGTTGCATTTCTAACTCCATCTCTGCATACCCTGGTAATGTCCTCGTAGTTCTCAAAATGTTTTTGTGCACTTTATCATCTCTGGCATGGTTCTTTTTTTGCATTTGAGCAGACTCAGATGATTGCAGTTAAGCCAAGGGAGTGTCTTGCTTTTCCTGCTTTCCCTTACCTTAAAGAGGATGAACTGTTTTTATGCTTCCAGAAAAGTGCTCCTGAAAAGCTTTCAGTACCCAGTAACTCCTTTATTCTCCATGGAAGCTTCCTGCAGAATCCCTCCCAAATGAATTCTGCACAAGCTGAAGTTTTCTCTTCTAAGCCCAGAAATTTTGTCTTAGAAATAACCTTCAGCGTTCATAAGGATCCCAAAGTCCACACTCTTCTGATCACTGCAGCCAAGGCTTTCAATAATTGAGATAATACAAAGCAAGTTTTCTTGGTTTGTGATCAAATTTTGATTGAACTCTTAAGACTTAGTGGCCGCAGTCTATTTCTATTAAAAAAAAAAGCAAGTCAACAATAATAAAAACAAACCAATTTATCCATAATGTCTAGTAGCTGAGTTTTCCTGGTTTTTTAAATAAAACACAGTTTTGTATAAAGAGCAATTAGTGGCACAACTATAGCATATTAAATTTTATTTTTTAAAAATGATATTAGAAAGGCTTTCTATCTTAAGTTTATTAGTCAATCAGAGTGTAGTTGCTTGAAGTCCATTTCTTAGTAGTTCAAAAAATTATTTAAAAGAACAGTCTATTTTCTGAAATATGAGAGCAAACTGGGGTTGAAATTTCACAATTATACAAAAACATAGGCCATGATGCCACGTTAGATTGTGAAATAGCTTTCGAAGATTTCTAAAACTAATATTCTCCAAGTTTCCTAAAACTAATATATCTCCTGTGTCCTTATATAAATAATATTCAATGTTAGACAAGAAGTGATCTGAATATACAAGGAACTGATATATGTATATGACCATGAAGAGTACATATTCACAGAAGCTGATATGCATCGATGATGGCACCATCCCTAACCTTCCTTGATGCAAACTGAGTGGTCAGGAGAGAACAGAAGGCTAACTCTCATTGTCACCTTGGTATAATACTTTTTTTCTCTCATTTTACTTTTAAGTGATTCCCTTGACCATGCTTGTCTGAATGGGATAAAGGTAAACCTGTCACTAAATCTCTGTTCCCTGAACAACCTGGTCTTACTGGAAGGTGTCTCTGCCGAGGGCAGAGAAGATGAAACTGGTTGTTCTTTAAAATTCTTCCTGCCTTATGCGGTTCTGTGATGTATCTTTTTCTCTCTGTGATTTAAAGGAGGTGCTTTCTGTAGGTAAGGATTATGTGAGTGCACTTTATTAGGTAGAGATTGCAAACAATCTTTCAAGAATGTAGGAAATTTGCAGGTCTTTAGAAAAGCAATTTAAGATAATAAAACCCTTGACAAACTTATAAAAATAATTTGATCTTTAACCTGACAGCTGTCTTCTATCATATTCTCTAGGAACATTTTGGTGACAATATCATGTACGGAAAGGATTTGTTTAATTGATCGGTGTGCAATCATGTAGAAACAACTATTTACCTACTTACAAATATTTTTAATTTTAAAAATTAAGAATAGCAATGATGCAGTAGATTTCACACCAGCCATATTAATTCACAACAAAGATACCATTGCTGAACATTTAGGGGGAATTTTCTTTTGCAGTGTGTCCTGAGAGTTGAAAAATCCCAATTCAGCCAGATCAAGGCAAGAATACAAAACCAGAGAGCTGCTAAGAGAGAAATATTATTAGTTCATTCCTATCTCTCAAACTCTCCTCCCCTCAAGCTCTCTTCCCTCCCATCACTCTCCTCACCTCACTCTTTCTTTCTCTTCCCCACTCTGTCTTTCCCTCTTTTCAGTTTTATTTTTTTTAATACCATGGATTACCAGCTTCAGTACTGGTTGTTTTTCAACTATGATGGCAAAAGGGAAATCAGATTATAGACCACAGAGTACCTAATTCAGCTGAGTTATCCCTGTTTATGTAAAGCTCATGCACACCTCAGAACAGTGACCATATTGTCTGGATAAAGGGTTGGGCATTTAAATTTATTACACCTTGCCTGGGCCTTATGAATGCCATGTGTCTTGCCCATAGAAGCCAGAGGATGTATATTTTTTGTTAAGCAGAAATGCAAAAGGGAAACGTTTCGTGTTATTTAATCTCCAAAACTCCAGTGAGGCTTTCAAATATAAATTTGAGATCCATTAGATAAAGATTTAGTTTTAGACTGCGAACATGACTAAGACTTATATTTAAGAAAACCACTCTGTGTAAAAATGATGGGTTTGACTTTGGTATATGAAACTAGACTGGAGAGCGTAATTTTTAAAAATAACTTATTAAAATGTGTACAAAAATATTTGATGTATTATGAACAACATAAATTAGAAATTTGAAAGAACCTTAAAAATTTAAGATGGAAGAATTTCTTGGAATAAGATTTTAATTTCTAGAGGAAATAATTTGAACAGGTTATTCCCTTATTAGTAGCACTTCTTTCTGGTATAAATAATATACAGAGCTACTAATATTACTTCTACCAGAAATTTTCAAAAAGTGTTAACTAAAAATAATTTTCTTTACAATGTAATGGTATTTGTAAACAAATCATGGGGTTTGCAAGTAAGAGCTCTTTCATTCCAGCATCTGGAATTTTTTTTCTCTAAGACACTAAGCAAATTCCATCATCTAGATCCTATATATTTTCTTGGATAAACTATTTTTAGCCAAAATTTCTAGAAGCTTGTGACTTATAACGATTACATAAACATGGAAAATAATCCAAATAATAGCATGAAGTGCTTATGCAGATCTTATCTGCTTAGATCTTGTCCCTTGTAATTCTGCATGAGATCTGGATTTGTCTCAGGAGCTAATGAAGGGCAAAATACTTTGGCAGGAATGTGTCTGTATGCTAAGTACTGCCTATTTTTGCTACAAAGACTTGAAGTACCATTTTTATTTCTTGCCTGCAGTATTTTCCACAGCACTGTTGACTACTCCTGATTATCCTAGATTGTCTGACTGAAATGAGATATTTATTTGCTCTTTGGCTCAGAACCTTCAGCAGTATTTTGCATCTCTAAAATTGGCATTAATATTGCCCACTGGCTTTGATAATTAAATTGTACACCTGTTCAAAAATAAGCACCAGATTGTTAATGATTCTTGGCCATCACATTGCCAGTCACTTTACAACAATATTTCTCTTCAAATTATCAGAACATTTTTGTATTCCTCTAATTGTGACATTAACTATTCCAAGTCTTCCATGGCAATACATGGATAAAACCATAGCACCAGTATTCTAAATCAATAACACTGTAGCTGAAGTGGGGAACCTGATGAAATGAGGTTCATTATTATTAAGGGATTTTTTAATTAATTGCTCATAATTTCTCTTAATAAGACATTACATTTTGGTTATTTCTACAAAGATATAACAACTCAGCATATAACTAAATCACTGGAGGTTAAGTGGTTTTAGTAGACTGAAATCCATCATATAAAATTCTCTGGAAAAAAATTGCTTATTACTGTTTAAATTGCATATTACTGAGTAACTATGAGGAGAATAAGGGAGGCAGAGAATAATGAAGAATAAACCATCTCACCTATAAATTTTCTTGGTTGATAATTTTTTTTAAGTAATAGATGTGATGATACACTATCACCATTTACATGTTAGAGTTTTGTGGATAACCCTTTCTTGCAAATTCCTTTCCTAAATATGTTATTACAAGATTTATGAGCTTTGTGTTTCATGAAGAACCTTTCCACCAGGCCAAGGCTTCATTTCACAAAGTTATTGTTGGAAAACAAGGTATCAAAGGGACTCATACAGTGTATTAAAGTATTTCCTTACTATATTATTATAGTCTCATTCATACTTTTCTAGACACCGGAAGGGCAGAAAGAAGAATCATTGAATACTTCCTGAGTACTAATGCAAAAGAACGTTGTCTTTTATTGTCATTAACTCTCTGCAAATCTGAATTGTTTCTACAGCTGAAATTTTTTTAATGGCATATAATAGAATTAATCTTTCCTTACTTGTAAATGCAATTCCAACTTTCCTTCACATCTGATTTTTGACCTGATTCCTTGTAATCTGTACAATCACTACAACATGAGATATTTTGCTCTCCATAGTGTCTCATTCTCCACAGTTGGGTCTCAGCTGCTCCCTAGACCTAGAAGCAAAGATACAGCACCATGTAAGTGTCTGTTCCAAAGTGTCATCTGTGTGGTGCTCTGAAGTTGGTTTATTGCATCTGGCAGCACTTCTGCTTTTCCTGGGCTATGCCTTATTCTCACCTTGTAGAGCTGGAATCTCAGTAGCTGGCTCTGCAGAGAGATGAACATTACATTCAGTAGGGTCATCTCCATGATATATTTTAACAGCTACTGCTCAGAGTGCACATCTGCTCTATGGCCAAAGGCAAATTGATGAAACATGCAAAGCATCATAACCAGTAACTCCTCCATCTCCTATGCCCTTTTGATATGCACTGGCTGACTCCTGCTGTTAGACAGCTTACCAAGGAACATTGACCTGTTCCAGGGGTGGTCTTACCGATTTCTTCATACAGTAAAGCCCATGATTTTTATCTTTTGTTCTGAGTTGGTTTGTATTACCTTTCTCAAGGTTCTGTAAGCTTCAAATTAATATGAATGAAGAAAAGCAAATATTATTCAGACCATATGTATCATTAGACTGTATTCATGTCTGTAGCAAAGAGATTTAAACTGTAACTGGCAGATAACTTTGTCATCTTTCTATAATAGTCCCTGAAGTCAGTGTTCCAAAGTATGATTGTATGCTGCACTAATCCAAACCTTGTACTGTCCAAACTTTCTTCTTGGTTTAGAAATATATATTAAAAACATTCTGGGGTGCCCTCACAGTGTTTCTTATATGCCTTTTTAATTTTCCTTTCATATTTGTTTTGGCTCGCCCTAGAGTGACCACTGACTCCAAGTTTCATGTCCCACTGTGTAACAGCATAAATGTTTTTTGCTTATAAAACTAAATGGGTTCAATTTTTTAGGACAAAACCAGTTTGAATACAATTAGTATTTCACAAAAACTTTCTTACATCGCCTCCAGTATGTCAGATGCATACCTTTTGCCTTCCTTGTTAAAACGTGGAATATTCTGATAAAGCCTGCAGAAATCGATTTCCTGCACTGGACACTTGATAAGAGTTTTGAAGCAAAATGCTTCTTCATAGCTTTTCAGTCTACCCGGTGTCCATCAGTCCTGAATCATGAGGTAACGTAATATTCGCAAGAACTTATTCTTCCAGCTGCAGAGAACCTGTGCAGGGTTTTGAGGCAGGTTCTGTTCTGTGTGCACAGTGCTCCCCCTCTGACATCCACAGGCTGAGATGGGCAAAGGTCAGCAGGACTGGGCTTGGCATGATACACAGTGGCATGATGCACATTTTTTTCTTGTCCTCAGTGGAGAATAAATTCTGAAGTTCTTACCACTTCTATCCACCCCAAATGGATGTCTTTCTGCCAGTAACAGTATGTTTTCCAAGAGTAAGGGAGGAGGAGAAGGCAGACTTAATATTTCAGGATGATGTATCTGACTAAACTGATCAATATCTCCATCTTTACTGAATAAAAATAACTTTTCCTTTATATAGGATTGAAAGAAATAAAGCAAGTGGTTTTTCTGTATCAAGGGACTTCCTAACCTCCAGTCTGTGATCTCACGAGGTAGCTATCCACTGTAACTCAGTTCTTGAAAGTGTATGAGTTATTTCCACGGAAGACCAGTTTGAAAAGAATATATAAAATTTTCATTTCTTAAAATGAAATTTGATGCATGGGAATAAGGTTTCAGGTTTCAGACTATATGAAAAATGAATTATTCAGATGCTTACAGGGGCAGTATTCTTATTTGATGTAGTTTAACCTTTTTTCACTGAGAACTTGCTGTCCCGAATAGCCATCAAATATTCAGCCGATATTCAGACACTAATTACCTTGAGTTTGCTTTCTTTTCCATTTTTTTTGTGTTTAATACATAAAAGCTTTAAATGAGGGTTAGACCATATTTAGACATTTTTACATACAGAAGAAATTTTAAAAAATTAATTAAAAATATATAATTGATTCATTCACCAACAGCATTAAGCAACAAATCTTTAGAATAAATATTGTAGTAATAATTTCAATAATGCATTCTTTTAAAAATAAAAATGTATTTAAGCAGATTCAGGGAGTGACAAAAGGTGAAGATTTCAATTACATACAGCTGGATACTTGGGACTTGGAACAGGGAAATCTGAAAGATGTAAAGTATGATTGGCATGCATGTTACAGTGTTATATCCTGCAGGAGCTGTAAATTATGGCTACAAATGAATACATTGTAACATCAGCAACATTGCTTAACTTTCATGCTTGCATCAAACTAAAAGTGGAAATTTTATTTGAAAGTTCAGTCCCAAAAAGGATTTTTTTCCCCTTAGCAAAAGAGTGTGAAGAATTGCATTTGATGCTGTTGCCTCTGCAGTGGAGATATTAAGTAACTTGAAAGGATATAAGGTTGGTGGGGTTTTCTTGTTTGGTTGGGTTTTTTTAATGGATATACCCATTTTTCATACTGGAGTTGACAATTTAAAGAGCTCTGAACCAGTGGGTCTTGGGAAATGACTCACTTCAGGGGGATTGATTCATTCTAAACTTCGAGCACCATAGCAAACCCTCCTCTAATTTAGAGCTTAAATTATTCACATTTTTGCTATACCAAAGTGGCAGCCAGGAATCACAAGGATTCTATTTCAATGTACATGAACTATTACATTGTCTTGTGCAAAATGAGCATGGGAAAACAGTATTGAATGATATATAACAGTTTTGTAGAGACAAGATCTAGCATACTGCTTCTACCAGTTTAAAAATTCCAGACAAAAGACAAATTGTACAGCATCCTCATGCTGTTAGCTTCTGCAAAATAAGGAAATACTAATATTGTTTCTCTATAGCTTTAGAATCAGTGTTCCAGGTAATTCAAGCTCTTAATGGCATATATTTTCCATGTCCTTCATTCTCAAATTGAATGTGTTTTCTGAACTGACATCAGCAATGAATTTATCTTATGGCATATTTATTACAATCTGGAATGACTTCTTTTCATTCATAAAGTCTATGAGAAATTTTTTCTCAGATGTAGATAGAAAAACCCATTTTCCCAGGTCTTTAATTCAATTAAGAAATCAAGTAAGGATATTTAATGGTAACTTTTGATTATTTTTAAATTATTCTATATTTTTAATTTAATTAGAAAGTTTCTTATTTAAGTTGCTGATCTCTTTGAAATCTTTCACTTACCGATTTTTCAAACTGAGAAATAAGTTAGTGGAATTTTTTTTGTTGTTTGAGAGTTCTAAAATTCAAAAATGCAGGCTATTTTGAGTGGGTATTTAACAAGATACTACTGTGTTGTTTGCATGCATATGTCTGTAAAAAGTTCTTATTATCAGTAATTTTTCTTTTTCTGATGTTCAATAGAACTTACACAAAAGTGAATGTAGGGAGATGGTGAAAGATGAATATTTATGAATATTTAAAGGAACATAACAGAAGGAGTGTCACCATGCTGTGTGAGTTGCTTACTACAGTATAATTGTGTTTGTCCTCTCTCTTACTGGAAAGCCAAAGAGTCTTTGGTCAATGACCTGCTGAAACAACAGCCTGCTTCTCTGCATTTAGCCCCTCTCACAGGAAGTTTTCACTTAAAGCATTCAAAGTCGCTAAACTCTTTCTGTTAGTGATTTAATGTCAGCACAGAAGCAAATTTCAATACTAGAAAAAAGTTTTAGTAATCCGATAATTCAAGTACATTTTTATTTTTTTTTCATTGTGACTGACAATATTATAATGTCCACAGCATCAGCGACATTGCTTCTTATAGGCCTGGAAAAGTTCAGTATATGAAGATATTTTTATGCTATCCTGTTTACCTTCAATATCAGCAGTATATATATTATTATCTATTTATCTGAAGGGTTCTTTTTCTTACATTATATTCTTTTGGATTTTGTGTCTGCACTAAATATCCACCTCTGTGAGCACTGGCATTTTGACATCATTCTATAAATATTCCAACAGGAAAAACTAGACATATGATTTCATGGGCAAGATGCATCTTTTCTATTTCAATCTATTATTTAGAAATTATTAGGTCGCTAGTGGAGTAAGAGTTTGGGTAAATCACTAACAGTTCTAAGGCAACAAAAAATTAGATTTCAATATGTGAATATACGGTCTTTTTTTTCTTAATCTTCTTAATTATGGAAATAACATATTTTCTTCCAGTAGTATTGAATTCATATGTACAGTAGAGATAACCAGTGTGTTAGTTTGGAACATAACCTGAAGTATTGGTTGATTTTCTTAAATATAGACTGCCACATGAATGTTCTTGAAAGGAGTCGTTGATCTTTCCTGAAATTGTTCTGTCACTAAACAGACACACCATTTGTAGAACGATTATTAAGATTACTAACTTGTAATTAAACAGCAAAGTGCTTTAGTGGAGATAGTAAATATCATAGTCATGAAATATGATTTTACAGAAGTTTTTTAAAGAACCTTAAAAGTTGCAAAACATTTATAAAAGAAACACTCTTCTTTTTACACATCATTTAAAATTTCAACTTTTCTGAATGCATGACTTTATGCTGAATAGTATAAATTTGTATCTTGGCTGAGATTAGCTAATGGTCTTCAGTAAGAATTTTAAAACATTTTCTGCAGTCAACTATGCATTTTCTGGTTCTTAAAGATTGCTCAAAAGATAATTTGTCATGACAGTTTCTGTGTCAGCAGCTCTTTTCTTTATTCCTGAGAGCTTTAATTAAATTTTTTAGCTGTGCTTATCATTTCTTAGCACATATTTCAGTTATATTTTATTCTGGGGATCAGAAGAATTGCTTTCTTCTAGTTTTCACATAGCAATGTGAAGAATTTTTATTACATAGCTTCTTTCAACAACATTTCCAAAAAGTTAAAGCTTACATTACATACACTTTTTTTTAGGGTAGCATGTTTGTCATCCATCAGTTCCATACTTGAAAGCCTCCTGCTGTGCTTTGCATTTACTGCCACTTGCAAAAAATTACTACTGTATGTTACTCACTTTTCTTCAAAGAAATTCCTGAGATGCTTTTAAAGAACTGATTTTTTATCTGCTTGCCCACACTGGAGGTGTGTTTAAAGACAGAAGCAAACAAAAAACATGGATGATTTCTGAAGCATCATTACAGATCTGCAGTGACCACCTTTAAAATTTTATGATAAGTCTCACCAACAAAACCTAAAATTTTTGGGAAAATTCCCCAGGGTGCGACTTCATTCCACCACAGCAGTAGATGAATTGAACTTACTTTTCAATAAAACTTCTTTATTTGCAATCACTAGACTAAACATGAGTAAATCATGCAATCAATATTTAGAATTTGAGGAAGTACAGATTTTCAATATTTAAGCACAACTATTTAATTGACACACACAGATCACTTTTTGATTACGTGGTGTTTCATTTTAGAAACCAATTCACAAATATACATATTGCACTGCAGGTTTAGATAGAGAGGTTTAAAGTCTTCAGAAGCACCAGATTTTTGTTTGATATCTAAATGAAAAGTTAATATTTCTACCCAGAACTGATCTACCAAATAGCTTGCAATCTGTTGCAAAATATATGACTTCAGAATAATTTGAAAATTAACTTGTATATTAAAAACAAATAGATGCAATAGAAAAAAGAGAATGTGGAAAGTAGTATAAAAGAAGAACATTAATTAGAAAGTGATGTATGACCAAGTACTGGGATTTATAAGCGATAATGCACTTTGCAGAAGGGCTGGAAACTTATAGTTTGAATGATTAATTATTTTCATAAGTATTTTAAAGATTTACTTCCATATTCTAGAGTCATGTCCCTTTTAAGGAGGCTAGCTAAAACTGGTTTCATAAGATATGAAAAATGAAATATCTTTCAAAACTCTTTTTAGGCCATTTTTGATCTCAAAAAAAAAAAAGAAATAAAATACATTACAATTATCTGAATTACTTAAATTCATCAATATTAACAAGAAATTTATCATTGATTGCAATGAAGTATAAGGGTGATAATGGCCCAGAGTCTTCCAAAGGAGAAATTGTAATTTCACTTTATCTTTGAAATTATAATTCCACTGGGATTTACTAGACAGAGAGAAATTACAATCTGAAATCAAAAAGACTGAACTTTATATTTTCTTATGCTGCATTTTGAGACACTGGTAACACTTTAAAGTAAAAGAGAAACCCATCCTTATAAATCTGAATGCTTCTCCCTGGTCAGTGAGAATATGTGTCTTAAATTCAGTTGGATTAAAAAACAACAAAACAAACAAAACAAACAAACAAAAAAAAACCACCCAAAAAAACCCAGCAGAACCAAAAAGTCCTCCAAGTTCTAGCAGGCTTCATCTCACATTTACAATTCTGATGCCACATAAGGTACGGGTCTGCAAAAACCCACCTGCTTTCAGATGTTGTTCTGAATGCTCAGCAGTGCCTAATGAGTGCAACAGAATAACATCACACAAAGTTCCATCTAAACTGGTGTCCTCTTTCTGGGATGGAAAAAAACAGGACTCTGCAAGACTTTAACAAAGCAGGTGTCCCAGGTGTACCATGCAGGATTCCAGGAAAATCAAAATCAAGGACTCCTAAGAGGTGCTATCTTTTCAGCTATTTCTTCTATTAAATTGTTCAGTTTCTTTTTGCTCCCCTGTAAAGATTTTATAACAGCTTACTACAAGAGGTCTTAAGACTCGTGTTCTGTTAAAATTTATTCAGTATTGATAGAGGTTGTGACCTGTTCCTATTCACTCCATCATATGCACCTTGAAGTTTGCTTAGTCGCCCCTGCTATTCAAGCCACACCAGATAACATCTGTATATGTTTCTGCAAACTTTTTCTTGGTTTGGCATGATTTCTTGTCAGGTACAGTAAATATTGTGTTCAGTATTCATCATGCGGTCATTTTATTGGATTAATATAGTAGCATAAATATTGTGTGCCTCACTTATTTTCCAGCAGTTCCCTTTTCTTTTTTATACTTTACCTTTCCAGAGCATTGTTACAGTGTTTTATCGCTTTCCAAATTCTGCATAGTTATCAACATTTTTCTTTCAAAGAGAGCAACATGTGCTCACTGAAAAAGCAACGGGAAAACTAAAAAAAGCTATTAGTTTTGTAAGTAGAATATTTCAGAAGTTTTCAACTTCAACTCCTGCTAATTAAGATTATTTATAATCTACTTGTCTGTAACTAGTTAGTTGTTTCTGTGTGACTTTTTTCTTCTTTTTTTGAATGCTGACAGTCTGATGATTCCTTTCACTGAATTGATCCTACTGTCACTTCACTGATCTCAAACTATCCTCTTTAGAAATCCTGAATGATCATTTGCAAAATTGTTTCTTGAAGGGATGATCTGTCAACATGGGTCTGTCAGCATTTGTGGGGCTTTTAGGCTTCTGTTTCTTTGCTATTACCTGTAAAATATTTGCCACTTATTTTTTCATTTGTGTAGGCATGCTTCAGCTGTGTTCCAAAATTTAGAAAATTAATAAAGAAAAGCAGATCCAGTGTTAACAGTTCTAGATGCATAGCTGAAGTCTGGTTTTCCTCCAGACATTAAATTTTTTAAGTAAAACAGCATCTCACTCTTGCAGAATGCAAATTTATTCCTCTTGGAGGCACTTTAAGTGCTTCATTCTGCAGATGACACTGCCACTGAAGAGTTTCCTTCCCTTCCCAGTACAGTTGCACTTGCCATAAAAAATTTCCAAGTGATAGAATTGTGCCAAACTGAAAGACTGCAAAGTTAAAGTTGAGCTAAGATTACTCATATTTTTTGTATGTTGTTTCTAAATGTCTAGATTATAAGAAGGGGGAATTAAGAAAACTCAGAGATTCTTATTAACAGTAAAAGACTTGTTCCACAGAAATTATTTGTGTATGCTCAGGATTTGTATTAGTTTTGTGACTACAACTCTACAAAAGTTAGAGATACGTCAACGTTCAGCTGTCAGTGGTCTCGCACCTTTTTCAGAAGAAAAAAATATATTTCTCCCATCAAGTTTAGGAATAATTAAATGCTGTGTTCATATCTCTTCTTATTCAGAGGTAAAATAACTCATACACATACATGTGGTTGTAACAAACAGGTCTCTATTTTCGTGTATGATTTCATTATACTCAATTTTCTACCTAATATAACTTGAAAGAGATTAAGTGCTTTACTTTGGCAAAATGGCAAGGCCACTCATTATTGCAATCTCACAGTGAATAATTCTAATACTCTTTGTGCATCAGTTTATGCAGTTAATGTAATTATAGTGGCACAAAACCGATCAAATCCAGCACAGACAAGATATGAGCAGAATTCAGAACCACATGATGAAACAACTAGCTTGCTTGGTTTAACTTTTTGTGGTCTTTAAATTTAGCATAGCTCATGCATGTACCTCTGAATTCTCCATATTCTATGGCTCTTCTGTATCTTCTATAAAATGCTGTAAAAATTCCTAAAATCTAAGAAAATCTATCATGCAGACAACACTCCCAAAATGGTTTTGATATTTCTGATCCCAGTGATGTTCACTCTAAGTCCTCTGCTGTGATTCATAATTTTCAGGAAATGAAGAGAATACATTTGATCTGCTATGCCTAGTTTGAAAACATAGCAGAAATATGGATTCTGTTTCTGGTCAGAGAAGAGCTTCATAGCGTGTCAGTCCAGTATTTTATTGATTTTAGTGACATAAACAGAACTATAACCTTTTTTATTTGTTATATATTTTTTTGAAAAGCAGCAATTTACTGGCATCTAAAGAGTACTTTGAAAATTTTAATCTTTGGAAGTGGCAAAAAATTTCGAGATCTGAAAAAACACAGCATTGTAAAGCAACAGACAATTAACAGTAATAAAATTAATCTATCAAAAAGAAAAAAAAAAGAAAGGATTTCTTTATTGTTACTGAAACAAAGAACGTTCAAGATATAAGATCTTTCCTATCATTAGAAGTTATAAGTAAAATTGCAGAGGATGTGAAAATAAACTCAATTACATACAATTGCAGTTACTAATATTCCATGCTAATACATATATGTTTGGAGATTTTTTTTACCTTTTAAGCATAAGTGTGCAATAAACCAACAGTTGTGCATGTTCCAGCTGCTGAATGGGTCAGGTGAAGGCATTGGGTGCTCTTCAAGGAAAGAGTCTTGGACGGTTCCACTCATAAACAGAGAGCTGAGAGGGGTGTGAATGAGATTTACAGAATGGTGGAGGGAGGAGATGAGCTGAGCATGGCACTGTTGTTGGCCAGGCATGAGAAAGAGGGGTCACTGAAGCCTGGGTGAGAGCAAGGATAACAGGAGAAGCAAACTGAGGCAGCAGTTTGCACAGCCTTTCGCAAGGAAAGGGACAGAAGATGGAGATGGGAAAGCACAGGACAA
This sequence comes from Brachypodius melanocephalos, assembly GCA_013398615.1. Classification (NCBI taxonomy): domain Eukaryota; kingdom Metazoa; phylum Chordata; class Aves; order Passeriformes; family Pycnonotidae; genus Brachypodius; species Brachypodius melanocephalos. The sequence goes on along the minus strand of VZSR01001685.1, from coordinate 1,884,923 downwards.
TCAATCTCACCTTGATCCCCAAAAATGTGACAGCTAAACCTGGAAACCATTTCCAAGCATACTGAGGACAGTAAGTGCATTGTCTGGATCCAGAACTGGTTATCTGAATTGCTGGGCAACAGAACAATGAGAGAATCCTGAAAGTACTAAACATGCACAGATCCTCAGACATTCCTGATGCAATGGTTCTGGATGCTAGAGGAGTACCAGAGAAATAGACAGTAGAAACACAATCATTTCATTATGAATTTTGTCCTGGCATCGTTGTAATCCAGAGACACTAAAATTAGACTTTTCAAAGGTGTGTGTAGGTAATAGGCCAACTTATCCTGAAATGCATTGCAAACTAGGTGCATCAATAATGTAATTGAGATATGGAAATTTTCAGGCATCCTTTCCTACCAAAAAAAAAAAACCCCAAAACCCCCCAAACTTAGAAAAGTATTATTGTTAATTTTTACCAGACCTATGAATGGTATTTCGCAAATACCAATTTGTTTTCCCAACACGTTGCTGAATAGATAAAACAATGTTACAAGAAAATGACAAGAGAAGAGAAGAGAAAAAAAAAATCATGCTCTGTATCTTATCTACTTGTGTTTTACCTCATCTTTAATTGCTTTACTTTTTCACTGCTTTTTGTCTTTGTCAGCTTTACTCCCATTTTGGTATCAGAGCTTTCCCCCTGCTGTTTGCATACATAAGAGTCCTTGTACTTTTTTTATCAGACATGGAAGGTCCTAAGATAACAAAACCCTCACGTCACCAGATTACCATCACCATTTGTTGCTTTTCACTCCCACATGATTTCAGCAGTCAAGACCATACTAGCCACAGAAGTAGAGATTAGTGCTTTGTGATGTTTGGAAGCTGAGGTTCCAGCTTCCAGTTATATGATTTCCTAGCTGCGTGATATCTCTAACAGCTGGTGAGATAGTAGCTGCTATCATGTCAGAATTTGAAGCTGGGAGGAGTGGCAGGGAGCAGAATGACTAATTGTAATGCATGTATTCACGTTCTGTCTCTAGCTTTGCAAGTTTTAAAAGAAATGCTTTCACTGTTGCAGAGCTGGTAATCGCAGCACAGCAGTCATGCACAGTATTTGTTCCTACTCCAGCCGGTTCAAGAGATATCAGACTTTAGCACTCAAAGATGAGCAGTGTTTTGGGCAATGATCCAAGGCAGAACATAGCATGTGGCATAACTCTCTAGTGCTTCCCAGAACTCTCATATAATTTTCATTCAATGACTATAACTAGGAGGCATAATATTGAATGATACCGCAATATACTAAGTAATTTTTTGGGAATTAAATTATTTATTTTCTGGAGCGTACATGGGATTTTTTTCCTTATTTTGAGGTGAACTTGATTTTCAAGCTAAATATTAGCACACTGTAGTGTTTTCGTTGAAAAGTACAAAGAACCTCCCCAATATAATTCTGAAAATACCTAATTTAGTTTCCCTGACATATTTGGATGGAAAATAGAAAGTGAATAAGGGACATGAGGAGGAAAATTAATGTCTGCTTCAGAGTTCTATATCTTTCATACCTGGAAGAAGTAAGAGGCAAGCAGTGAAGATGCATGCTGAGCAACTGCTGAAAGTTAAGTATTCTGAAAGGGTAAAAGGAACTAAATTGAAGCTGGCAACCATGTAATTGCTGGGAAGGGAAATGATCATGATTTTTATTGGCTTGGAGATTATGTAGGTGGAGATATTGTTGTGGCAAGTGAATCTTAATGTATTTTAAAAAATGAATGAGAAAAGGGCTTGTGCCAAATGCACTTTCTTAGCCTTTCTTCAATTCTTAAAAAAATTGCTCACAGAAAATATTCTATGCAAATCACACTTCTTAAAACAGAAAGGAATGTATATATTATTTATATCTTCTTCTTTGTAGGACCAGAGGAGCTATTCCTGTGTTCAAAATCAGAAAGCATTTTAAAAAAGAAATATTAAAAACATTTAAAAGAAATATTAAAGCATGTTATACAAGTGAGACTTCTTGTATCTACTTACAAGTCCTAAAACAGCCACCTATACTATCTGCATCCTTCAATATTCTTGATATCTCTTTTTCCATTTTTACTTTCAAATATATTTAAATTTTGAGCGCTTGCAATACAAATGTAAAGTTTTGAATAATGAGAAAATGCTTTGAATAATGAGCAAAATGGCAAAATCAGTTTGTATTTAGCCTAAATGCGTGCTTAGCAAGAGAAAAAATGCTGAAGCATACCTTCTTTTCAAACATAAGGAAATTTTCTGAAATCTTACTGTAATATGCAAGAAATTAAATATTTACTGGCAAAATTATATGAGTGATAAATGGAGATGGACATAGGAGAAAACAGTGTTTTCTGACAAACTTTGAAAAATGTTTTTTTTTCTTAATACTTTCAGCGTAAAAGCAGATGATGTTGATATTCTGGTTTATTCCAGGAGGTTCAAAGTAATCTAGAAACCAAAAGTAGAGAGGCCATTACTCCCCTATTACTATCACTTCCCTAAAGGTGAAATTTTTACTTCTTGCGTTTATTTTGTTGGGAAGAATGGATTGAATTTTCTGTTATCATGTAGTTGAAAGGAAACGTCATCTTATTTGATCATCCCATAGCCTACAATGGTCATATTCTAAAATATTATAATTGAAGAAACATGTTATTATGCAAAGCTACTATGAGCAAAGATATGTGAATATCTGAGAATTAAGAATTTAAGAAAAGGATAGCTCTTATTTTAAAGGTAATTTTAATGTTTAGTATGTGTCAGAATTCCATGTCAGAACAGTGAAATAATTATATTATAAATGGGAATGATTATTCTTTTGGAAACCCACTGTTAACAAGACCTGAGTTTATGAAAGACCATTCAAAGGAGTCTTTTCCTATTAAGCAGACACTAAGTTGTATTTATCCTCTACCATTCTAAAAGTTCTTACAGTGGGTAACTTGTTCAAAATTTCAGCACAGCTCCTGTGATACAAAAGCAAAGGGTTTGGTTGATCAAAATATTCATTTTGTCATATTCTATTTTAGGGAAATTATTACATGTAATTGTATAGTGAATTTCAGTGGTACCTATTGTAATACATTGTACCCAGAAATGTACTTGGGAAATCTATTCTGACATAAAATTTGAAGTTAAAATGGTTTATAATTATATAGGAAAACACAAACATTTTCTTGTAATGAAAATAAAAGCATAATTTTTTCATGAGTTCAAAAAACAAAAATAATTTAATGGGAAATATAGAAAAAGATCCCTTGTGCTTTTGTGGATCTCAAAGGAAACACAATATTTAACATTTAAAGAAAAATCATGCTGTTCGAGAGCACATATAGTAATTTTAGAGATTGGAATGGCATAGTGGGTGAGTTTATAATGGGTCTGAGTAAATTCTGCAGTGTAAAAATTTGAAACCTAATTCAATATCCATATGTTCACTCATGATCTTTCACAGTCCCCTAATGCTAAGTGGCAAATATGTTTTAATTAAAGCAGAAGCTGACATAAATCCATGTTCTATAACTTGGGCATTAGCCTGTAATTCCACTCAGAATATTAATTATTTTATTAATAAATAAATGTCTAAAATTGTAGTTTAGTTTATAGCAGTAGATGCTAGCTCAAGCTTATAGTAGTTTCCTTTCTTAACTCATACCTCTCTGGTTTCATACCAGAGATTCCTTCCTTTCATATCCTCACATGAAAATAGGTTAGCATAGCACCACTGTTGAGACAATAAATGACAAATTGGAGTGGTTCTGAACTGAAATTTATTATTGATTATCACTAAGTGAATTCTCATATTTTATATTTAAAAATGACATATCCGGGATATTAATTATTTGGTCTAAATTACTTGATCAAAACATTTCTGATGCAAGTATTTGAGATTTTAGTGATAAGGGCTCATTTTCATTCTTATTTCATTTTCTGTATCAAACTCACGACACAATATATGTCATTTAGAAAGGCATATGAGATATTTAAGAGCATTCTTTTGAGAAAAGAACTGTTTTTCAGATTCCATAGTAGTTCTGAATTCAAATAAGGACCTTGGTAGGATTGAGCTAGTATGGCAAAATTCATCTTGTCTAAGAGGCATACGGAATCCGTAAATACCAAAAAGAGAGATAATGTGTTTTACAAATAGCTTCCATCTTGTTTTTGGAAATCTGGAAATTCCTTAAGCTTTAGCTTTTCAAGAATAAATGTCCTTAAAGGAGAAAAATATTTCATACATCTCCATTTCCCTCTCTTCTCCACATCTACAGGTGGATATTTATCAGAATATAGTCACCTTACATTTCTTGCTGTATTTTCTTTACCACTGCTACATTAGTCCCTTACTATTTTGCCTCTAATCTATACCCCTGAGAAATACACACATCTGTCCTTGGAAAGTCATCATTGATTAAAACAAACAGCATCCTCATAATGTCTCTCTGTAGAATCATTACAGCAAATTGTGTGAGGATTAAATAAGATGACAATAATAATTAAAGTATCATGTGTAGCTACCTTAAAATAGTTCTATCTAGCTCTTCCATCTAATTAAGATTTGGAAAGAATCCTACCTTCCATTAATACTTACTGTGCACTTGCACTAAAAAACAGATTAATTTAAACAGCAGTGAAATTTAAAAAAAAATATTCTGTGGAGAAATGCGTGCACAAACTATATTAATTGAGCTCTAAATTAGTGATGCTAAACAACAAAAGCAAGGAAATGCACAGTGAAGCAGGAAATGTACCATATGTTATTGTATACCTGGGCACAATGGGGAGACTCTCTTAATGGCTTTCTTAATGTTTCTGTTGTACCAGATATTGGTGGACATATGGTATGCTGCCCTTTTATATGCTTGTGGCTTTTTGTGATTTTGTTAGCTGACTTTGATAGCATTTTCTATTTGTCTGCTGTTAGGAAAAGGGCTTTAAAATGTTTCTCTCATTTATCTGGAGTTTGAAACCCATGCACTTTATTTTGCTTATTCATTTATACCAAATTTTTAAAATTTTCTTCAAGAGCAGTTTCTTATTACTTTTATTTTTAACTTTCCCATAGTCTTAGTCCCTGTTTGGAGGTAATTTGGAATATAGCTGAGTAGCCCTTCCACATGCAGATGGGTTTTGGCTCACTGTCAGAGCTAGCCAAACAGATGGCTAAAGCAACAGCAACAGCTGCAGAGCTCACCAGGCTTTGCACAACCAGGACCGTACAACCATAGAATCATGGAATCCTTTGGGTTGGAAAAGACCTTCAAGATCATTAAGTCCACCAGTTAACCCAGCACCACTAAACCATGTCCATAAGTGCCATATCCACACATCTTTTGAATACCTCCAGAGCACTGGGCAGCTGGTTTCAGTGCTTGACAACCCTTTTAGTGAAGAATTTTTTCCTAATATCCGATCTAAACCTCCACTGGCACAACTTGAGGCCATTTTCTGCTGTCTTTTCTTTGTTACTTGAGCATTCAGGCAACTGTCTTCTTCCCTGTCTGCCCCAAGGAACCCCATCCAGTTCCAGCTGGCAGCAAAGTTTCCTATTTCACTTGGCTCCCAGTGTCCTTCCAGCTGAGCAGCAAAATACAACAACTTCTTGCAACATCATCTCCTGGATATCACATGCTTTCAAGGTTGGATGATGCAAAATATCAAAGGGAAAGTTTCCCTTAATTTTTTTATGGTCCAATCTTCATAAAAGTTCCCATTTAAATAGGTTGTTCATTGCTTCCATCACATGGAATACACACATTGACGTCACAGAAGTCCAGAACTAGTTGGAAGAAATATATGATGTAGCAGAGAAGAGGAACTGGGCCCAATCCTTTTGACATAAATGTGACTTACTCCAGTTATATCCTGGCAAAAATTCCCTTCATTAAAGCAGTGATCTCAGGGCTTCTTACTGGAAGCTGTGTAAACCAGTTCAGAAATAAAAGGACATTGTTGTACTTTAGCTGGTCAATAGACACTCTTCAGTCTTATAAGACACTACAGATCAGGACTAGTCTTTTAAGGAAGATGTAATCATTTCTGGCAAGTGTGAGTATTTTTGTCCAAACATTCAAAGCTTATAATTCTAATATTCATACAGCAGTTTTGTTAGCGGCTCATTATATGTGCAGCTGCATTAGTTTAAATATGAAATAGAAAGCATAATGAAAGTGTTCCACCTTTTTATGGATGTTAATAACCTTAGATGATATCTAGGAACGCCAGACTAATCGTTTGTGAAATGTTTAAATAAGAAATATTTTAAAAACAAATAACTTGATTTGTTCTGAAAATTTACAACGGCTATTCCCATAGCCATCAGTTACACCTAATATTTTTTCATATATTTTAGTTCGTTTTCTTTAAATTTAATTTAAAAATTTTTCAGTTGCTAGTTTTAGGAATTCTATTTTTAGTTTATATTAATATATTTTTGATTAGCAAATGAATGGGAAAGGATAGAACTCTGAGTAATTTTGCACAAGTATTTTAATAAGGAGTTGTTCATAGAACTTATCCAGAATTTTTTATAAGGCAAAGTCATTATTGGAAATCATTAAATGAATGTAATTAGAAAGGAAACAGCCATCTATTTCAAAAGGATTCCAGTAAAATTCAGTAACAGCAACCAAGCTGCTTCACAGCCTAGTCGTGTGTATCCAGCAGGGTGAAGAACTTGCCAGCTTATCGATTCTTACTGATGTAGGGCTTGGCAATCAGTCTGCATCTGGAATAATTAGTGGGGACGTTAATCAGTAGACAGGAGCACCATGGAGTCCCTGATGCTGTAAACAATTACACTGCTATGCCATCTCAAAGGCTTTTACACTTTGGCAGCTTAAATTCTTTTGACATGTGACACTGTTTTTTCTAAGAACAATGTTGTTTTATAAATAGTGGGCAGGTTAAATTAGATGTGTGTGCACAGTGGCATGACTGACCCATCCACACTACCAGGGAGTGGATTTACAAATGAATTACAATTGCAAAGTAACTGAGTACCTTCGCAGTGGCAAAAAGTCTCCACATTTTGCTAAAAAGTCTCAAGTTCCTTGGACTTTTATTCAGACTTTATTCGCAAGACTCTTGAAGTCGCAGAATCAAGAGTAAACCAATGTATTTGTGAATTCCCTTTTCTGAAAACCTGTTCAGGACACATGAAGAGGACAAGAAACAGCAATTGCACCGTGGCTTTTGGTAGGACTTGAATGAAAGTGCAAAAAGATTAAATAGAGGGAATTGGAGATGTATGTCCCTCAGATTAAAGAACAATAAATTAATCGTGGATAAGATAAATCTAGTAATATGGAGAAACAGTTTAGATCTGACATGATTTCCTCACTCTTACTACTTAACGTAGTCTTCTTGAGTCAGTTTGCAGTGCATCTACTCTGGGCATACTTAAGATCCTAAATTTTGATAAATCTCTGTTGTTCTGTGCCAGCCTGCTGTCTGTTCATTGTGCACTAAATTCCCCAGGGTGTAATAGTCAGTTTCTGTCAAACAGTTTTGAGTGGGTGTTCTTGGTCTTCTGCACATCATTACTAGGAGTGCGATTTATCAACTCAAATATTACAAAAAACTAATATACTATTTAGCATAGTAATGTTTCAATGATAAATTTTAGAGTGCTTATAGTATCTTATTGTTATTAATTCAATATGAAGATGTTATGCTAAACTAGTCACTAGAATTCTATCAAATGAGGAGTTTGAGACCTCTTTGATCTATTACACTATTCCCCACTTTCCCTTCTTGCCATAAAAATGTCCATGAGTTGAAAGTAAGTACTTTAAATGTATCTTCAGCAATAGGACTGAAGTTCGGAACTGCCAATCACTAAATAATGGCTCCAAGTCATCAAAAGTGCAGCTTGCTTCTCACTGTGAAAGACAATTCCAAGTAATTTCTCTAAAACCCTATACTTTTTCATTTCTTACTAAGGAATCTGCTGAAAAAGTATCCAATGTGTACAATACAGAAAGGTTTTCTCATCTAAATTCTAATGTCTCCTATTGAAATCTTTTTCTTAGAAGAAATTTGAGCTGCAACTGTTTGAACTTGAACTGACTTTTCTGTTTTGTGTTGTGGTCACACTTTTTTAAAAATTCTGTTTCAGAGCAAAGAGGCAGAAAAAAGTGAACACAGGATTTGGGACCAGACAAAGTTCCTTGCCTGCTGTTGGAGATTCTACCATGACAGTGAGTGAAGATATGGGAGATCACCAAAAAGCCCTGCAGCAACAAGACTAACAGCAAAGAGGAGAGGCAAATACTGTTCATAAAGACATACAAGAAAATTTCATTGAAGAAAAGTCAGATATATATAGGAATACTCTATGCATTGTTTCTACATATTCTGATTTCTATAAAAACCAGGGATAATATGCTAGAGTCAGGGTGCACCTATTTAGAAGGTATGTTGGCCATTGTTGTTCCCTTCCAGTTGCTCTAACTATGCTCTTCCAAAGTAAAATATGGATTTAATTAAATTGTCCCATATTTCACCTTTTGGAAAAGGACTTTAGAATATGCATGGTATATGAGAGATGTTCATGTTCTGTCCTGGGAAGACATTGAGTCTGAAATGGAAGTCAGTGGTTTGTTTCTTGCTTTGCTTGTGTGTTTTGCCTTCATACAGCAGTGGAAACAAATATCTGTATCACAGTACCCCCAGTTCTACCAGGGTGATGTGTGTATTACGCTTTTCTTTCATTAAAAAAAAAAAAAAAGAAGAAGAAGAAAAAATATTGTATTTTAAGTACCCAAATGTTATCACATGCACATTTAGATTAAAGAAATAGCCTTTCCTTTTTCTTATACTCATCACAAAATAAAATTAATGCATCTCAAATTTATCTTATTGTCTACATATCACATTTTTATTTAAATTTTATTTTATTAATTGTCCCATGTAAAAAATTGTAAATGTCACATGGGAAGTAACATAAATATGTTAAGCAATTTTGAGAATTTTAGAAAATTCACAATTTATAAAAACATCATCAATTTTCAGCTATGAAGTGAGACATAAATTATAATTTTGTTTGCCACATGCAATTGATAATGAGTATGTGCAGATTCCGTTTCACAAGGATTGCTGTAATTGCTCAGCAATGTGTTTGTTTCATTCTTTGTATCCCTATAAGCTGAAAACTTATCTGAGGGCTATAGTTGTATTTAAAACTATGTCCTTTCTAGGAGAGAATCGTGAGATTTCTTGATTTCCTTTGTAACATACAAAAAAATGAAAAGCATTAAAGATTATTGATTACACAGGAATCACATTTTTTTTCTGAGGAATTCTCAGAGCTACAGATGCTTGGAAGGTGGGAATAAGATGTTCTTATGATACTCTCTGAGCTTTAGGCTGCTGCTGGAGATGGGGTGCTAGAGCAGAAGTATCTGTATTTTGGCTACCTTTATATATTTTTAACTCTCTTTCATGTTTGCAATGCTGAACGTATCCCAGCCATTACCCCTCAGGACACACTAAGGGATATACAATGAGGGAATCCTGTCTTTGTTGCCAATAACTGACTCACAAGTTCATCAACAAGGTACAGAGATGCTGTGAGACAATTTTTCAATGAAGCTTAAACATGTATGACTTACAAGAATTGACAATAAAATAAGATCTATAATTCTTTTTCTCATAATTCAAACTTCCTCTCTTTATTAGCTCACTGGTTCAAGGTTTTATGTTAGACAAAAGATCTCTGGTCTTGTTCAATTCATTGTGAAATGACATACTTTCTCTAAAACTCCATCTGCTTTTCTTATGTCAGTGTCTTCACAACGCCACAGTGTGTGAAATGGCTGCATTGAAAATGCTGATGTGCAAAATAGAAATGGAAAGTGTATAATTATTGATTTTCAAGTGCTGTAACAGACAAATGTACTTCTAGAGTTGCACTGAAGCACTTGAAAATGTGGCAATACAACAGCTTACTGATGAAAGCTTGTATCATTTAGATAAACTTTAGAGATAAGATCATTTTCTTTTTTTCCCTCTGACAAGCCACTAGAAGTATAGTTGTTTTAGAGATAAAATATGGTTTCAACACTGGCCAAAATACTTATAAGATGCAGAGTATCTTCTCAGCCCACAGTAATAACTGTGGCTAAACTTCAAGTCAAATGATATTATGAATATATACCGTCTTTCTTGTCTCTATTTCTAAATCTGTAGGAAAAACAAATAACATTTAATTGGTGCTGGAGAACATTTCTGTGCTAACAGCTTGGTAGTACAACATGGATATTGAGGGAAATCAAACCAGAAGCTAGTTTCTGCTGCTCTGTCTAACTCAACTATAAACCCTTTCATATGTGTTCACTGTATTATACTACCCAGCAGGTGGGATGCACCTGGCTGGACTAAAAATCATAGTGATAATAAAACATCGTCACATGATGCTAATTTTAAAATTTATATTTCAAAATGTCAGTACAGTATCTTTTCTTTCTCAGGAAGAAATTTTAGTTTCTTTTGAGACAGTTAATATTGACATTTATCCCACACATATCTTTCTGTTCACTTATTGATCATATTTTATTTTCAGGCGCCTCCTGAATAGCACTTTTAAAATTTTCTTTCTTATCTCTTATAGATAACACAAGATGCCTTAATGTTTCATAATTTCTCCCTATTCCCAGAGACAGAGAAAACTCATCTACTTTCATTGTCTAAATAAAATATTTATTTCATCTTTATATGCACAAAGAACTTTAGCAGAGGCCTCTCTGAAGAAGTAAACCCATAAATTAGTCACTTGAAAGTGAGTCAAAATAAGATGATGCATGATTACCGTGGCTGCAGTTGAGAATGTTTTAGAATGCTAATTTATGACCTTTCCATAATACTAGAATGTTTCCTGATCTTAAATACACACCTATGATATTTGCCATATACCAATATTCCCACCCATTCCTCTTCACATTTTACATGTGGGAAGTGAAGATACACAGATTTGTGCATGAGTGATTTGCTCAAGGTCACTAAGCATAATCGTGGGAATGCCAAGAAAACTAACCTTAAATCTGGTTGCAAACAACTGAGCTGTTCTTCATCTTTTGAGATGAGTGGTGCCCAAAGCAGTGGATTTCCAGTAGAAAAAAATAGTCTCTCCTATTTTCCTTTTTAAGATAATAAATAGCATGAATCTTTTATGTGGATCAATTTTACGAACCGATTGTAAACACAGTAAAAGAAAAGACATGGAAAAAAATTTCATAATGCTGTATTAAACTTTGCTTAATTCCATAAACATATATTTTATTTAATATTGTTACAAGCACAGAAAGATTGAAAATAATGATTTATGCGATCTTGTGGTCCCTTACTAGTTGATGTGGAAACAGTGGGTAACACTGTGTTTGGAATAAAATAGATTAAAATAGCTCAGCTGGAAGAGACCTACAATGACCATCTACTCAATTGTCTGACCACCTCGGAGCTGACCAAAAGTTAAAGCGTGTTGTTGAGGGTATTGTCTAAATGCCTTTTAAGCACTGATAGTCTCAGGGCATTGATCACCTTTCTAGGAAGCCTATTCCAGTGTTTGACCAAACTCTCAGTAAAGAAATGCTGCCTAATATTCAGCCTAAACCTCCCTTGGCACAGCTTTGAACCATTGCTGTCACTGGACACTGGGGATGATGGGTTCAGTGCTCCCCTCTCCACTTCTCCTCCTCAGGAAGCTGCAGAGAGCCATGAGGCTGCCCCACAACCTGATTTTCTCCAAACTAGACAAGTTTAAAATCCCTACCTGCTCCTCCAAGGACATTCACTCCAGCCCTTTCAGCTGCTTTTTTTTTTTTTTTTTGGTCTTTCTCTGGATTCAGTGAAGGACATTTATATCCTTCTTAAATTGTGAGTGCAGAATTGCACAAAGTGCTCAAGGTGAGGCCACGCCGACCCTGAATAGAGCCGGTCAATCACTTCATTTGACTGGCTGATTACACTGTTTCAGGCGTCCCAGGATGGCATTTGTCCTCAGGACTTCCAGGGCACTCTGCTGACTCACACTGAGCCTGCTGCAGACCAGCACCCCCAGGTTCCTGCCTGCAAGACTGCTCTCCAGCCATTCCTCTCCCAGTTTATTACTCTGCCCGAAATTACTCCACCCTAGGAGCAGGATATGGCATTTGTTCTTGTTAAATTTCATCCCATTGATCACCCAATGCTCCAATCTATCTAGATCCCTCTGCAAGGCATCCTATGCCTCAAGAGAGTCAATAGCAGCTCCCAGCTTGGTATCATTAGCAAACTTGCTAATGATGTATTCAGCTCCTGCATTCAGATAGCTAATGAATATATTGATATAGTATCGATAAATATATTGAACAGAACAGGCCCTAAAATAGAACCCTGAGGAACACTACTGTCAATTGCCTGACAGATATAGCCCCATTCAGTACACTCCTTTGAGCTCTGCCCTTCTTCACCCAGCACACCCTAAAAACACTCACCCCACAGTTGGACAACTCCTCCAGAAGGATGCTGTGAGGCACAGTATCAACAGCCTTAGTAAAACCCAGAAAAACTACTTCCACCACCTTCCCTTCACACACAGACAGAAGACTTTATCATAAAAATATGTCAAATTAGTTGTGTAAGACTCCTTTTGTGAACCCATGTTGTCTGCTGCATGTTGATTTCCTCCTTCCCGAATAAAATGCCACTTTTCTGAGGGGTGTCTCAATCTCTCTCTAGAGTACTTTGACACATTTTTCAAGTTATATTCCAAAGTAATGTCCACTTATTCCACTGTTGACTTGATTGACAGTAGAGAATAACGATGATGAGCCTATGACCGCTCCAGAGCTGTGTCTCCATTAGGGTGGGAGCTGTTGGACTTTCATTGAGAGATGGTGACATTTTTCCTACTGAAATCTCTACCCTTGTATTATCCAATCCTCCTGTCTCCATGACTTTTGAAATTGAAATGTTTTCTCAGAATAACATTTTTTCCCACTTTAAAGGGAAAGAATCCTTAAATATTGCATTTAAAATATGCCAGTAAGCAATTATTTCTCAGAAACCATGAAGATTCTTGGATGTCTTTTACCATTACAGATCTTTTATCACATGACTTCAGGAGGAAGACAGGCAATTTTAGTCAATTGAAATAAAAAATAATTTTGTACAGTCTAAATCAAAATTACCCAAAATCCAACACTAATTTCAAAGGATATTCTAAATATATTCAACAAATATAACTATGTAAGACTGCAAATGTGATTCAATTGTCTCCTTTAATCATGAATAGAATATTTTCCAGGCAATGCCATTTGAGGAATCTATTGATCATAATTAGAAAAGGGCAATGAATGACTGCTTATGCTAAGATTGGATAAAATATTTCTTTAGGCTATTAACATTTGAAAGGAAGAAAATGTAGATAAGAACAGGACAAACAAAACCCTGTTATTTACCATTTAAACTTTAGGGTTTATCTTTGTAAGAGAGTTTAAAGTGACAGTTTAGCATGCCATCAATCAGTGAACACATCAGAAGATAAAAGTGGATTTACTAATCATCTTAACAAAATGCTATGCTACACATACAATAGACTCTATTTCTGCTAACAAATTAATGCTTTTCTTCCAGTCAAATAATCAATAAAAACACAAATGGATTTAAAAGCCAGCATATTACCAAGCTTCCTTATTACACATTGCACGACTTTATTGGCATCCACAAATAGAATTTAAGAAGCACGGTTTTGAGAGTTTTGAAATGGGAGCAAATTTCTGGAGACTCTTATTTGTTTCTTAATGTCCTATGATCATTGAAAGTGAAAATCCATCTCAGTGAAATCATTCATCTCTCTCTTAGAAAAAGAAAAGAAAAGAAAAAGACCCCCGTGTGGAGTAAGTAGTGACTGGGTAATTTTCTAAGAAAACAATTCAGAGTAAGGAAAAATATTAGGCTTTTGGGTGTTTGCACTTAGAAGTAAAAAAGGAAACACTATTTTAGTGTACTTTCATGTATTTTAGACAGTTATTTTGAAAAATCGCCCTTTACAAGTAACAAAAAAATTAATCCATTTTTTTAACATAAGAATATAAACTTATAATAAACCTTATATCTTCTTCTTTCCTTACTGTGTGTTAATTCTGCACCATTATTCCCATTATATATTGTCGAGTGTCTTGTTAAAAATTGTGTTGAGAAATAGGAAGTTTAAATGCTTTTAAAACAGCTTTAATGGAAAAATAATTTGTTTTCCAAATTAAGTGCCCTGTGAAAGCTTGCAGGTAATTACATATAAATAATCATCGATCTATTCTCTTTTTTGCAGTGTTGTGGGCTAGCCATGGCTGTCTGCCAGGTGCCCACCAAGATGCTCCTCCACAGGACAGAGGAAGAAGATTAAAGAACTTTAGAATCAATCTAAGAACATGGTGATTTCTTACCAGTTAACTTCACGGGCAACACAGATTTGACTAGGAGGAGTTCAGCTTATTGCTAGATATAAGATGATGAGAAATTAAAAAAACCCCAAAACTAAACTAAAAGCACTTTCTTCTTCTTCCCAGGTTACCCTTCAGTCCCTCACCCCCCCAGTTCTGTATCTCTTTCCCTCAAGTGGCACAGGAGAATGGAGGATGGAGGATGGAGGAGAGAGTATGTATCTGCCCATAAACAGCTCCTCCCTGCCACTCCTTCCTTCTCACTGTCCTTCACAAACTGTTCCAATCAGGCTCCTTTCCATGGGCACAGTCCTTCAGGAACCGGCTGCTCCAGCATGAATTCTGAGCTGCAGCTCCTGACAGAAAATCTGCTCCTGCATGTTTTCTCCAGGTGGTGCACTTCCTCCTGATATTTCCACCCACTTCAGCACAGGTTTGTCCATGGACTGCACTTAGATCTCTGCTCCGTGGGCTGCAGGAGTACAGCCTGCCTCACCACACTCCTCTCCAAGGGGCTGCAGGGGAACTTCTGTTCTAGTGCCTGGAGTACCTTCTCCCTTCCTTCTTCTGTGACATTGATGTCTCCAGAGGTGTTGATTTCACTTTTTTCTCATTCTTCCTTGTCACAGATGCTGAGCACCACTTTTACCCATTCTTAAATATATCAGTAAGGGGCTAGCAGCTGGTGGGCACAACTTTGGCCAATAGCATGATCTCCTAGGAGAGTCTGTAACTGGTTTTCTCTGACATGGGATCAGATTCTGTTGTTTTCTCATGCAGGCCACCTCTATAGCCCTCTCCCTGTTACCAAAACCTTGCCACAAAGCCCCAGTACAACAGTTTTTATTCTAATAGTAAAACACTTCTTTCTGGAGTAATTTGAACCGTGGAAAGAGCATCACTTAGAGTAAATTTAGCCCTTTGTCTTATTTAAACAGATTTAATCTACCATTATTCTATTGTTGTGATCTCGTATAAACCAGTGTACCAGGGCTACATGAATTATTCAATACAACCTTGGATATGCAGCAGTGCAGTGAACTGTTCCAAAGAGGTCAAGTTTGATGTTCTTCTCTGTGGTGATGAGCTGTTTCCAATACTGTAATTCATTACACTAATTAGCAATGTAAAAGAAAGAGTACAAGAATGACACAATTTAATTAATAACCATAGGAAATCTTACCTAGTTTATTGTTAGCAAAGTAAAATTGTTTTCAAAAAAACATCCTGTGCGTATCTGTTCTGTTAAAAATGCAGTTGCTTATATGAGTTAAGAGAATCATTGACCAGTTTGGTTTGGAAGGAACCTTAAAAATCACCTGGTTCCAACCCCCTGACATTGCTTGCCATGCCTTATGCTAGACCAGGGTGTTCAGAGCACCATGCAACCTGGCCTCGAACTCTGGAATCACTTCCAGAAATGGAGCATCCAAAACTTCTCTAATCAGCCTGTTCCAGTGCCTTGCCAACCTCACAGCAAGGAACTTCTTTTTAATATCCAATGTAAGCCTAATCTCTTTCAGCTTTAAGCCAATTACCCCTGTTCTATCACTACACACCTTTGCAAACCATCCCACTTCAGATTTCACCTAGGCTCCCCTCATGTCCTGAAAGGCCACAATAAGGTCACACCAGAGCCTTTTCCTCTCCAGGCCAAAAAATCCCAATTCTGGCCATCTTTGTGAGTCTTTAGTTACCATGTATGAGCTGATGGAAGGATTATATCATAGAATCACAGAATCAAAGAATCTGTGCAAAGAAGCACCACAAGTTATGGGACAGAAGGCATCTGTGACCCCCAATGACCACGGAATGCCCCACAGATATTCCTTTGTGCATACCTGGGAGCATGGACCGTAGATAAGATAAAGAGGTACTACTGTCCAGATGCTGCCTCAGACTCAGGGAGAGGTTAACATAGCTGGGGAGAATGTGTCATTGAAAATGAACACAAAGAATGTGGAATTTATGGGTCACAAGCAAAGCCAGCTCATCAGCTGTGTGGAAGTCAGCTCAGACTGGCCAACTTCTAATTCTGGCAGGGGCAAATTGCTACCACTGTCTCCCAGCCCAAAGACACAAGAAACCACTGACTCAAAAGATGAGAAAGACTGAGCATGCAGACTAATTAGCATTAGAGAATGATGTAACCAATGACCATCAATTCCTTTGTTTGCTAAAATGTATAAAGAGTGAAAAGTTTTAAATTACCTCAGGACCCTCACCACCAAGAAGCCCAGGGTGAAGAAGGATCAACAGGATGTCACTGAATCCATGGGCAGTGACTGTCTTCTGCTTGGTCTCTCTCTTTGCTCTCCTTCTCTATTTCTTTCAATCTCTCTACATGACATTTACCATTAAATAAAATCCATGTGATTGACTTTGGCATATGGTCTCCTTTGCACCTCAATTCAGGCAAAGACATCTCAGTAGTCAGATCTTAGGTGTGTTTTTAATAGACATACATGCTTTTTGTGCATATTCTGGGTTAAGTTTAAAAAAAATGTTCAAATGTATCAGAAAATGAAGGAGAGTTTTTGGAATATAACCAGGACTTCAATGAGAATGAGGATTAGACATACAACTTGTCAGATTCAAGATAGCTCGGAGCTAAAAATCACCGTGATTTTCAACGATAATGGAGTAAACATTCCATTTTTATTAATTCAGCTCATTAAAATTCTTACCGTTTCCTTCAATCTATATTCAAGCCTACATGAGAGGAAATATTATCTATATGTTCGATGAGAGTCTTTTAATGCATTCAGGGAAAAAAGCAACTTTATAATCAGAATGGCTATTGGAAATCTATTTAAATTTTGGTTTAAAAGATCTTTCATTAAGAAATTTGCACCAAAACTATAAATGTGACTGCTCTATAATTATTTATCTATGAAGATACTGCTCATACAACTGAAAATATGTTCTTAAAGAGACCTCACTTTCATAGTCCTTTTTAATAAAAATCAGCCTAGATTTTTCAGGAAAAAAATTACAAAGATTCCTGGGTACAACACTGGCACAAAAGTAATAATAAAGATATATTTTATTTATGAATTTTCTTTGCATTCTTTCATTTGTTCACATTTTTTGTATATATGGAATAGCACAAGCTTCATGTTTCAGTTCTGACCACTCTCTCAGCAAGATGTAGTTTAATCCTTAAAAATTTAGCATTGTAGTTTGCCTTCGTGTCCACACAGGTGATAGAAAAGTCAGATTCAGTTTTCCATGTATTTTTTTCTTAGAAGCTTGAAAACTTTCTATGTTTTTGTTGTATTTCTAGGTAGCTCTTTACAAACTGATCTGAGTTATGTAGAAACAATTTCTTTTGAGTTTAAAGTCAGTGATTCAGGATAGTAGATAAAAAATATTGACTCCTGGGTAAGTCAGTTACATTTGCTTATATATCTACAAGACGTTGTTTCTAAACCTGAGCATTGGGTAAGGGTCACACAAAAAGGGCTGACTAAAGACTACTATCACTACTTTGTGAAGAAAAGCTTTTACTGTTACTGTTATCCCCCTCTTGAAGCTGATCCTAAAGGGAAAAAAATTGCTTCATTTTGCTTTAGAACTAATGCTCAGTATAACTCAAAGTCCTCCTTAATTGCCATTTCTTCAGGCTTGACTTCCCATAATAAAACATTTCACCCATAGGAAAAGATATATTTGGCTGCTGAAGATTTAACCATTTTCCATAGATGGTGCCCTGTGGGAGAGATGAGGCAAGGAAAGACTTATTTTTTACTCCTAACTAATTTTCACACAGTAAAAAGGAGATGCTGGATCTCAAAAAATATTCTTTTCTTGTTAAATATTTTTATTTTTACAGCACAATTTTCTGAAGCACTGTTTAATTGGTATATTTGTTTGATTTGGCCAAAAATGTATTGACCTTATAATATTTTCAAATGATAGATTCTTCTCAAGCTTATTTTCCAATTCAGGTCTCGATGCAGTAACCATCTCAGCTATTAGTTTAAGCATATCAAACTAATACAGTGTATTGATTTGGTGGGTGTATAATCTATGTACAGCATGATCATACATTAGGAAAGCTTTTGTGCACTTAGAAAAATGTCAAACCAAAAAAACTGGGGAGCTTTAATATGAAAATATTCTGCTAATTGCACTTTTTATTCAAGCTAGAAAAGGTATAATATAAAAGTGTTGTGACCAAGAGAAACTGGTATGACAGGTTTTTTGCTTAATGGGAATATCATAGAGTGTAGTTTACTGTTTGGTTTGCTTTCTTAAGATAAAAGTTCCATATTTGCTGTTCTAAACATTTAGATTTAGGACTATTATTTTCTAAACCTATCACTGACAATTATTCTTGTAATATATTTATATTGAATTTTAAAAGCAAGTGTTGTTTCATGTAAGTAGAAAAGGTCATAAGAAGGTGATACAGGAATGCAAACTTTTTCCTATGCACATCAAAGCCACCTGACCAAAGGCATGATGCTAAAATGGAAGACAAGTACTAAAGACAAGTACTAAAGACAGAAAAATCTGGTAACTCATGGGTCAAAGGAGCAGTTCAGGCCAGAATAAAGGGTTTTGTTATAGTGAGTATGAAAGAATTAAAGACTTGGTAGAGCTACAAAATATATTTGAAAAGTACCTCATCTCCAGCAACCAGCATGTCCCATGCAATCCCACATTGAATGCTTTTAGCATAATTTAAGGCACCGATATCAAGAGGCTTGAGGAACTGCACAAAGATGGTTGAATGCATCTGAACCTAAACATAACAAAATATACCTGTTATCTTCACAAAACTCCTTTCTGCCTCTGTACAAGGATTCCATCAATGAGAAATGTGGTAAAAAGCTTTTAGAACAGCACTATGTGTGTGTGAGAGAGTGTGTTTGTGTGCATATAGAAGCACATAACTTGAAATACAAGTTTTTTCTTTACCACATACTTAACTTTAGGCTCAACATCAGTTAGCAAAACAGTATTAAACTACCATAGATTGCTACTAAGCTTTACAGCACAATTTTAAAAGATATTCAAATATACATTAAGCCACCAGAAGGTTTCAGAAGTAGTTTGCTGTAAGTGGAGGAAGCAATAATGTGAGGCACTGTGGGATACATAATGAAGCTACATAGAATTCTGGTTATTCAGAAAAATAGAATTCCAATTGTTCCAGTGCCTTGCAGTCAAGGACTACTAAGATGGGTATAGAGTAGAATATGGGTATATTTGTCTAGAGGAGCTGTCTCCTTTTATTTGACTGTGGAAAGCTGAGGAGGACTCAGAAATACAGTAGATGTGGACAACAGCAAACATATAGGCCATGCAGCAGACAGTGTAACACCATAAGACCATTAATTGGCTATGAAAGATTTGTCTTCAAACAATTAGAACCAAGTGTCTGCCCTTTCTTGTGGAGTCATCGTATGTTACAAGGTAAGTGATGCAATGATTTAATCAAATTTTTTTTAAAAATTCAAGCCAATTTTAAGTATTACGTATTACACGGTGTTAGAATAGGGATGAAAATATGGACTGCAGGACCTTCTGGAGTCTAATGTGGGAGCTTAGTCTGATGTATTAGGAAAGATAGGAAGTGATTGAATGACTGCAGTAATCCATCAACTCAGCTGCATTCTGTAACACCGTGTTCCTACTGCAATAACGTAATGCAAGCCTGGATCACGCTGTTCCAAGATTCCTGTTCTCCAAGATGTTTAAGAAATATTGTAGCTAAACTTGTAGAAATAATGATTATATTAAATTATATCCAAGTGGGAGGAAAATGTGGTCCTATTAACTACAAGGATCCTGCATCTACCCGCTCTGAAATTCTGCACCCTTCGGGTTGTTAGGAGTAAATTGTTTACTTGAGTTTGTAGAGTGAATGGAAAAGGTTTCCTGACATGTTTGAAATGCCCCTGAATCTGGGATGAGGATTAATCACCAGATGCAGCAAACAGCTGCTCTGTCACTGCCAGCTCAGCCTGCAGCTGAGCAAGTTCAGCAGTGCTGGGAATGATGTGCTGTACGACCCCTGCTCTCTGGCTGTGGAGGGAACTCTGAAGAAATCCTTCCACTCCGTGGGGGCAGAATAGGCTTGCTGCCTTCCACAATGGGAAAAGGACTTCATGAGCCTGAAGAGGCCTTCCTCAGCTGTTAAAGGGGAGAAGGTCAGTGACCTTCTCTTTAACCTAATAAGTTGTATAATAACCTAATATGTTATGGTATGGTGTTTCTATGCTTTGAAATAATCCACGGTTTCAGACTTAACTAAATTCAGAACAGTCACTCTGTTGACAAATGTTGTCATAATACTTAAATACTTAACGTTCAAATATGGTTTTAAGTGACTAGAAATATCAGAAACCTGAATTCTGCTCCTCCAACAGGGCTGATGACAGGAAAGACTTGCATTAATAATTTTGTGTCTGCATTCCAGACCCCTAAAGTACAATCAACCCTATCTTACCCAACAGCAAATTGACATTTTACTTCTTAGACAACAGCAGGAGAATTGATCTCTGTGTGGGAAGAACCACTAAAACATTTGGTTCTCTCTGGGAGTTGTTCAACATATGCTCATCCATTGAAACGTTCTGCATGTTTCCTACATAATCAGGGCTGGACCTCAGCCATCCACAAAGTAGATGACAGCCATAAGCACCAGGCCATGAGCTGTATTCTCTGTATGGCCTTTTTTCAGCACACCTTCTGTTCCATTCACTGCCCAGAAAAGAACTTGTTTTCTAAACGTAAAGGTTTTGATTAAATGTAATTTCCCCTTTTTTGCCAAATCTGATAATTGTTTATATCATCTTCACTTTAAATGAAGAAAGAAACACTGTGCTCTTTGGCAGAGTATTCCTTTCTTAGTTGGCAAACAGGAATTTATCACAGTGGAATAAATTACATCATAGCATAACTTTTTAAAGCACCATTAATACAAATATATGTCCTTCTTTTTTGACAGAAGTGCCACTGCTCTACTCAAAATCTAAATTAATTTTCAGACTTTTATTGCTTCAACCATTATCCTTTTCATCCAGGACTCTAAAATAATGTATTTACTTTACGTTAGAGAAGTGCAGCCTGATCATATATCTTTTCCAATCTCCACAGTTATAAAAACACCCGGAAAAAGGATTTTTTTCCCAAATGATCTTTACATGATAGCATTGTTGTAACTGTGGTCATATTTTATTTTCAGTTTATGGGTCTGTAACATGGAGCTACTAACAGTTGTATTAAAAGCAGAAGGACATGGCATTGAGGCTGGAACTTCTTATGCTGGCAAAAGATCCATGAAACCATAGATGGTTTTATTTTCAGTAATCAATTAGAAGCGTGAAAGAAGGGCTTTCTTAGCATTTGAGGAGCCAGCAGATCTCTTCTCTGTGAATATGGAGATCACTCATTGATCTTTGGGGGTAAGTGCACAGGATGTCAAGCCCTTTTCGCTGGCTCTGAAATCAAAATGACATAACTTAGCTCACATTCACATATCTGTACTCTCTTGTCCCCCAGAAGAAGTGGGCAGCATCTAAACTGCCAGCGTGGAATGGCCCTTCTCATATGCTATTTGTGCCAACCTCTGTTTGGGCCCAGAGCCAGCAGACAGCAGCCAGAGCTGTAAAGGACCACGCCAAGGGCTGAGAAAGCAGCCAGAACACGCTGCAGCCATGGTGCCATCACAGGCTATAATTGTGGGGCCATCTCAAAGCTGGCCCTGTTTTATCCTTCTGTACTGTCAGGACCCGTGAAACCTGTGAGATAGGAATGGAAAGGTGCTTAATATTTTCAGAATATTAATAAGATAAAAACTAATGGAAAGATTTAATGTGCTTTGAAATTAATTTTTCTTTTGTGTTCTTGTTTCTATGAGAACTATGAATTTTAAAATCCTAGTCCTTTTTGATACATTCTGAGCAGTGTACTTTCATTAGCTATTGAGGCTCCATTTTAAGGAAACCTCATCATTCCAGATACTTAAAATCATGGTAAGTCTCACAGAGGTACAAGTGGAGTACAATACCCACATAGGTTTGTATTTCCTGCAGCAAGATTCCTTGAGTATCACCAGCCCTGCTTTGATTTCCAGCTGTAAGTTCCCCTTTCTGTCTATTTAGAAACTTGGGATTTTTATGTCTTTCTTACAGATTGACACAACTGAAGTAAATTCTCCTCCAGAAAGATATAAATACTGATCTCAACTCATCATTAAAAGCCTATTTTAATCTTTGAAACCAGAGGAAATTCAGAGAATTGAATGGGACTCACTGAAGCAGAAAGTATAGATTACCATAAATAACATATAGTAGAGGAGCAATAGAGTGAGTGAGAATATATCTCAAGCCCAAATCAATACCAGCAAACCAGCCACATAATAGATTTTTTACTCTGTACTGTGTATTTAAAGTTTTGAACTGACTTTAGGCTCATAAAGCTATTCCTTGTGGAAATAATAACTTATTAGCCAGGTTTTACCTTTATGAATATTCTTACAAAAAGTGCAAATGATCACCGAAGAAACCTGCCCACTTTTTAATGTTTCCATTCACAGCAGATAGAGTTGCCAAGTCTATGTCTTGTAAAACTTAACAACTTGGATCCAGCTGGTGTATCAAAGCAAGTTATGGCCTATCAGGTTTTGGAACACAACCAAGAAAACACAAAGAATTGCAGTGTAAGAAAAACATTGCTTACTTAAAAAAAAAAAAAAAAAAAAAAAAATATATATATATGTGGTTAATTTTTTTTTCCCAACAGCAATCCAGATGGGAACTTCAAGTGCAAGTGAAAATCTGAGTCCTAAAACACCCTATGTAATTTACTCGAAGTTCGCCAAGTGAGAAGGGAAGTATTTTTGTTCTAGATACAAGAACAACACAAAATTATTGTAGAGAGTTTTTTTCTTGGAGTTTTCTTTGGACTCAGTTTAGATCTTATTGTGGCGTAACAATACCTGAAAATCTCTATACGTAATTAGTCATGACATTTTTCCAAAAACATTCTTGTTTTGTGTCAGTGCTTACCATGTATTCAAAACTCTTTTCATACTTGTACTCTTTTTTTTTTTTTGTAGGACCACTTTTTTTGACATTAAAAGAATACAGTTTGAAATACTTCAATGGTATTTGCAGAGCTGATTATGTATGATGAGCAAACTCAGAAAATCTTTTCAGTCTTAGTCCCAGACAATAGTGATAATTTGACATTTCTGTTGTCTTGTACACAAACATTGCAGAATTATGATTTCCCATGTAAGTCTCCTATCATTGAGGTCCAGTTTGAGCTTCAGTCAAGTTTTATTTTTGACAGCTAATGCTAAAGGTATCAAACTGACAGTAGAAATGCTAAGAGAACTTTTTTTTCTCCTGTTATTCCTCAATGTATAGCCTCGAAAAAGGAAACCTCAGACGGAATTTTTGTTCTTTTCAGAATTATTCTTTATAAATTATGAATTTCTCTGATTTGTTATATTCTCTCTCTGCATTTATGAAATTCTTTACTGCTTTGTTTTATTGAATTATCCATAAAATTTCATAAAAAATATTTGGTTTTAGTTTCTCTTAATATTAAAAAATTCTTTATAGTACTCTGTCTTCATTATGAAAACAATACTTCTATTACTTATAAGATAATTTAGGCTCCTAAATATGACAGGAGATGTCTTTAAAATGCGGTGTAAAGCAATCTATGAAAGATTACTAAATTTCAAAGGGATTACAAAGGGAGCTTTGTTAATGTGACAGTGTTTATTTTTTAATACCTTCTTGGTGTTTCTTTTTCTTAATTATGCCTATCACAAATCCAAAAATTTTCAGTTTGTATTATCTAAAATTATTGTGTTTATTTCAAATGTAAATGCATCTATTTATTTCATATTACATGGTGAAGTTGTGTTCTTTACTTAGACCTGTCCACTTTTCAAATCCAGACGATTACTCATAAGAATGAAAAACAATGCAAAGTACATATCCTTTAGAAGTTAAAATTATATGCTTCATAAATATTTGGGCAGTTTTCATGTATAAAAATCAACTACTTTCTTGAGTACAGGACTTATAAGTTTCTAAGCATGGCATGACACAGACCATAACAAGCGTTAACAGTGTTTTCATAGAATCATAGAAGCGTAGAATGGCTTGGGTTGGAAGGGACCTTAAAGATCCTCTAGTTCCAGCCTCGATGTGGTAGGCAGGGACACCTTTCACTAGACATTTTTTTTTTTAACTTAAGGAATTTGTTTCCCCATTGTTTCTGGGAGACAAAGTACTTGGTACTTAAGGGCTCTTGACCCAAAGAAAGAGTTGCTCTGGGAGGGGGAGATAGTGTGGGTTTCAGGGGCAGGTAAAAGACAGAGCTGGAGGAAGCTTCGCTCTCTCTTGCTCTCTGGACACTCACTGGAGAGGACACGGCTAGGCTGTTTTCGCTTGCTGTGGGAGGAGTTCCACTGTCACCAGAAATGTCCAGTCCTGGGAAATCTACCATTTCTGCTCGGGTGTGCAGGAATTCTGAGCTCGCCTTCTCCTGCCCTGCTGGAGTGGAACCGGCCCTGCCCCACCACCGTGACATTTCTTTGGCACTGCTCTTTTTGCTACGGTGTGACTCTGCATTTTCCCTGCTGCCCTGCCAGGGACATCCTGCCATTCCCATCTACCAGCCTGTGATATTGCACTGTTTCCAGCTCTGTGCAGGAGCCACCGAGACCAAACTGTCCTGGGTTTTGGGAAGCAAGGCCCTCAAGGTTCTTGGTACTGTTTTGTTATTAATTCTGTAGTTGTTGGTTTTGTTTGCTTTGATACACATACTAGCAAAGAACTGTTATTTCCAATTACCATAACTCTGCTTGAAAAAAAGCCCCCTTTAATTCTTTTTTCTAAATTATAATAATTTGGAAGGAAGGGATTTGAATTATCCAGATACCTGTCTTTCAAACCAAGACAACTGTGTTCCTCAAAGCCCCATTTAACCTGGCCTTGAACAGTTCCAGGGATGTGGCATCCACACTTTCTCTCGGCAACCTTTCCCTGTGTCTCACCGACTCAAAGGAATATCTTCCTAAGAGCCGGTCTAAACCCATCCTCTGTCGTTGGAAGCCATTCCCCTCATTTAAAGCCAGCAGTGCTCTGCAGGTTTAGACAGCCTGTGGGGTGTTTATTGCAGTCACAGGGTGAGGATGCGGATATAACAGGCTGCAGAGCAGCTTGCAGTTACACACTTCCTCAGGGGCTGTTAGTCAAAATGCAAATCTCTCTAAATATATCAGGTCAGGGGCAACTTGCACAGGATTTTGTGGACAATGTGGTGGCATCACTTCCAGCCAGAGATGTGCACTGCCCTTCAGATCTGTATTCAGTCTCCTTCTAGTCAGTATCAGGGCAGCACCTCAGGGCTGCCTGAGCATCTCTCTGGCCAAGCCTCTGCTGGTGGCGTGCTGAAAACTGCAGTATAGAAGTGCCAGTAATCCTACACTCTTGTCTGTTTTATTTAATGATAAAACCATAAATCAGGGAGAATGGCAGTATTATATCCTTTTCACCTTCTATTAGAGTTCACTGTTCCCTTGATAGGAAATAATTCTCTCCAGAGAAAAAGAGCTGATCCTAGATTGATTTCTGAAATACTCTCAAGCTTCTAGGATTTAAGGGGAGATGGAAAATTGATTTGTATTTCATGTGCTACATTCATTTGTGGAACATGTCTTCAGCTGCAGTAATATAGTATTTCTCCATTACAGTAATCTGTATGAAGTCTGATTTGCATTAGGGCTTTGTAATATAATTCTCTTTTAAGTCCCAAGACCTTAGGAGACAATATCGATATTCCTCACTTACTTTTGGCATGAACATGCAAAATGCTTGAAACCTGTTTCTTGAGTCAGAACTAAATGCTTCCTTCTCTGCCCTGTAAATGAACTCTTTTTCTGAATATTCCAATGAAGAGGGATAGCATTTTCAAGGCAGGAAGCAGGAGACATTGCTCTGTTCCACTGTCTCTGCTACATGAATTAAATACAATTAAACTGCTGGCAAGGTTTAGCAGTTAAAATGACAATTCCTGAAAGAAACAATATAATGAGGGTTTCTTTTAGAAAATATTCCTGTGAAGCCTGTATATTGATGAAGAACCTTACAGAACCCTTAAAACGAGTATCTGTAACATTACTGTCAGTTGATTCTACTCCCTTGGTAAGCCTTAGTTTACTATTTCTTAAGTAGAAATTGATTGTGAAGACTGGTTCAGTCTCTTGAAACTATTAAAATTATTAAATAAATTTTGATTATAAACCTGACCTTTCTTAAAAATGTAATGCCAGATCTCTTCCACTGCATTTATTTAATTAAGTCATAGTCTTGCTTTTTTTCTATTATGACTACATAGAAATATAAAATTTTGGTTAGGTCAAGTAAGCTGAATGATCTGAATTCTACAGTTCTAAAACTCATTGAACAACAGGAGGTTAGGAGATAAAAAAATCAGACCTTGTTCAGTGTCAGGAGGGTATGAATTCACATACAGATTCCCATTTATGACAATTGACTTTGTGCAGCAGGAAATAGATGTGTCAGTACAAAAATGATGACATATTGCTTTCATAAACTCTCTTAAAATTGACAGAGACTCTGCAGGTAATTCTCCTAGGATTTTCAGCTTTTTATTGGCATAAACAAATAGGAACATTTTACATCCTCTACCTTTATTTCAGTGGCTTTAGAAATCCAGTGAACTGTAGTGTTTGTTTTTTGTTTGTTTGTTTTGTTTGTTTTTTGGTTTTTTGGTTTTTTGGGTTTTTTTTTTATCATGCAGTGAATATCTCCTTGATTGAGAAGTACCATTTTTTTTCAGAAATTCTTATCTTTTTGTTCCTTTCTATCAAAGAACAAAGGGGCAAATATTGTACTATTTTGTATTGTCTCCTAAAAATACTACATAAAAATATTTGCTTCTCTTTTGATCTTAAGATGTCAACACAGAGATACCAAGCTAACTTCTATCATCTATCTTTAGTAAAAATCTTAGTTATTACTTGGATTACTAAAAATTCTCTTGAGCTTTCCTAGAGACATGGTGAGATGAGTAGTAACTGAAGAATGATGAAACATCATATGAATTGATCCTTTAGAAATATTTCATAGAATCAGAGTGATTTAGGTTGGTAGGGCCCATAGAGATCTACAGTTCTAGCCTTCCTGCCATGCACAGGGATACCTTTCACTAGATCAGGTTTCTCAGAGTCCCATCCAGCCTGGTTTTGAACACTTCCAGGAATGGGACATTCACAACTCTGGGCAAACTGCTCCAATGACTCGTCACCCTCACAGTCAAGAATTTTTTCCTAATATCTGATCTACTCTCAGTTTGAAGCCATTACTCTTGTCCTGTCTCTACATGCTCTTGTAAAAAGTGTCTCTCCATCTTTCTTGTAAGATTTCAGGTACTGGAAAGTCAAAATTAGACCATCCCAATGCCTTCTCTTTTCTGGGTTAAATAAACACAACTGTCTCAGCTTTTCCTTGTACAAGGTGTGCTCCAGCCCTCTGGTCATCTTGGTGTCTCTTCTCTGGACTTTGATAGGTCAATGAGGTTCTCATGCTGGAGGTCCCAGAGATGGATGCAGCACTGCAGGTGAGGTCTGAGTAGAGCAGAGCAGACGGACAGAATCCTCTCCCTCACCCTGTTGTCCATGCTGCTTTGGATGCAGCCCAGGACATGTTTGACTTTTTGGGCAGCAAGTCTTATTAAACCCCAGGAGATTCCCATTGTCCCGCTTCATGAGGTTGTCCAGGTTCCCCTGCATGGCATCCCAACATTCAGGTGTGCCAACTGCACCGCTCAGCTTGGTGTCATCTGCAAGCTTGGTGAAGGTGCATTTGATCCCTTTGTCTATGTCATCAGTGAAGAGACGAAAAAAAACACTTGGTCCCACACGGACACTTGGGAGACACTACTGGTCACTGGCATCCATCGTGACTCTGAGCCACTGACCATTACCCTCTGGATGTGACCACCCAATAACTTTCTTTTCCATCTAACAGTCCACGCATCAGATCTATTTCTCTCTAATTTAGTGAAAAACATGTTGTGGGAGCTGTGTCAAAGTCTTTATAGAAGCCCAGACAAAGACCACCTTTAACTCTTTTCCTGTCAACTTATATTGTCACCTAATTTCTCTTGTATTCAATAGAAACCTCTAGACCACAAGATTTCTCTTGTATGATCATCTCCAATAACAATTATTTAAGCAAATGTGGAAAGAACACTAGCATTACTGATATTTCAAGCAACATTTTAAAAGAAAGTAGTTTTGAAAGAAATTCCTGAGGCTAGTGAATTTTAAGTATCCTCTGACAATACCATTGGACGGACATCCATACTAGAAACCCTGGCACTGATCCTTTGCATAACAAAGGACAGGGACCTGTGGCCCAGCCAGGTGACCGAACACTGAGAGACACAGCAGGAGCCTAGGACCTCCAGATTTTCATGCACTTGGACTGCAAGACGGTAAAAGCCTAGGGCTTCTTTTTCTCAGGGTCCCTCCTCGGAGGCACCCAGACTGAGCTGCTACTCTGTTGTTGCACCATGATTAAATTATTTTAAGGATCAAGACATCTGAGATTCTGCTATGAGAAACCTGGGGTCGAACTGGTGAGGAAACACGGTCTGGCTGTGTGAGTGTAGGGAATCGAGTGGGGTTGGCTCAGTGGAGCTGGCCGCTGCAAAAGGGCCTCGGTCTCAGTTCAGGTGGTGTGAGTGTCACTCTGTCACACTGCCAGAGTGGCTCCTGGACAGTCACAGAGGAAAATTTCCTTAACAATCCTCTGTAAAGTTGCCACCAGCCTGTTGGCCATTTAATGCCAAAGTCTGAATTCTATGTTAAACATGCTAGGTACTTGGAGTAGTAGAAATCTGCATGCATTTTTGCAGGAACAAAGGGAATGCACTGTCAAACCAGACAGTCTCTACCAGAATATAGGCATAAATTGTGCTTTAATTTCATCAAGCCATCAGTATGTCTCCTAGATGTTGTAAGGTAGGACATTGGATGGTTATTGCTATTCCTTGCTTTAAAGAATGATCAATGGCAAGCGTGACGGATAGTGCTAGGCAGAGAAAGGGTGGTCCTGGTTATATGAAAGATGAGAATTACATTTTGCCCTGTGGGGAAAACTTTCATTTCACAAAAATGCTAATACAGAACAACTCTTCCTCTCAATCAGCACTTATTTGAAGACTTTTGTACTCTGATTTGCAGTTCTAAAAAATGGCATAGAAACTTTCCAGTTACATCACTGTCAGGAACGTAATGTTTCTGGCTTCAAAACTGTTTACAACCATGCTGTGTAGAAGGCTGCTCTCACATGTCTGTAGCCATTTTCCCAGCTCAGTCTCCTAAAAGTAATTTCCTTGGTTTTATTTCTGCTAGCTATTTCTCTGCTGTCTGCTCTCTCTTTCCTCTAGTTCAACCTGTGTTCAACTGAGTACAGGTCCCTAATTTTCAACCCGCTTGTCTGAAAATTGCCTGTTGTCTATATATGTGTTGCTGCTAACCGAGATGTAAATCAGAATAGCGTGCCACTATTTATTAAATTACTGTGGTTATTACTTCATCTTGCCATCAAAAAAGGAAATATGCCTGTGACAACTCTCTCCCAAATATTTTGGTATAACCATGATATGTGAGAACAAAGGAAAATAAAATTGCTTTTTCTTCTTCTGTGCCAGAATGGATCTAATATACTGTTAGGAAAAGTTGTCTCCATCACAGGAAAGCTTTCAATGGTTCACTGCCCTAACATTTGTCAACATGCATTGAATGCTGTTTCGAAGAGATGAAGTGACAAATATATATGAAAAATGTTGTGGTTTTACCCAAAACACAGCATCTTCTTATACTCTCTCTCCATGCTTTCCAAATCCAAAATTGGGTAGGAGAGAACAGGGTCAACATTGAACTTAAAAAAAATAACAAGTAAGAAAAGAAACAAAAATTTGAAAGATAAATATTTTAGACCTGAACCTTGCTTTTGATAATTTAGAATTCTTTTACTTACCATATTCTTACAGATACATATTTATATAAATACTCATAGGGGTATATAGCTCTTCAATACCAAATAAAAAAAATAAACTAAAAAGCATGCAAATCTGAAACATCATATTGTTTAAAAAATAACATTTAACAATTAAGTTGACTCACTTCAGCATGCCAGAATCACATCTTTAAAAGTTTCTGCAGCTGACATAAACTCTGACCGTGTTATTTAGATTTAATTATCAGTGGAATCCCGATTAAAATATCACTGAATTTCAACGTTCACATTGAAAATATTGCATTGGTGTACTTTTTTTCCTATATAATCCTACCTCCAGTATAACTTAGAAATATAAAAGTTGTAAAGAGATACTTCAGCATAAGAATTTTTTAAGTGTTTTAATGTTGTAATTTCATTGTTGGCTATTGCAAATCTCCAGAATGGGAAGTTAATCATTAAAGTTCCCTATTTTTTTGGGGTGTCTATTTCATGTAGCTTACCCTGGCCAGCAGTATAGACAAGACAGACATATGACAAGGAATTAAACCTCTCATATTTAACATTTTTATCCTCTAATCTTTCTTGCAATCTACTGCTATCCTCACTTTCACATGATATCCTTACAGATTTGCTTTCTGAAATTATTAGTGATTATTTCTTTCATCACTGTGCATAAGATTATGTCTTTCCATTTCACAGAATGAGAAAAAAATCAACCTTGAAGTCTAAATGTCCTTATCGTTTCCATCTGCTAATATTTCAGCTGAAAAATAGGATTGTTTAAAGCCCTGAGATCACTATGTGAATTTTATACTAAGGTCTTTGGAGGAAGAGTCACTGAATGACTCCAGGTTCTGCTGCTGCTGCTTTTTGAAGTATTCTTGGTAGCACAACCTACCAACATTTCACAGTTGTGAGTGCTGCTTGTAGTAATGCCTTGTTTAGGTCTGTCATTTTCTCCAGGAAAGAAACAAGAAACAGGAAAGTAAAGTGCCACGTTGACAGCAAAATACCTGACAGTTTTGACCTACAGTAGACATGACATTGACAAACAGCAGCAGCAGGATCCAGTCGATGGTATTTCATGGGTTCTATGATGTAAAGACACACCTTTGGTTCTCCTGATTTCTATTCCTTTCCTTTCCCTCTTGGTGAGCTCAGACAATGTTTCTTCTTCAGAAGAGGAAATCCTTTTACAATAAGAAGCTTATAAACTGAGACTGTGCAGACATAAAGTGTGAGAAGTCCCTGTAGAGTGCGGCATAGGACAACAATTCTAGCAAAGAAAAATTAATTGGGATATTTTATAGCTCTTGGCAGTGAAATTATGATTGCTATTTTGAAAAGTGAATGGATAGAGAAAAGCAAAGCAAGTCTGACTTAAAATATAGGATGTTAATGATGTAGATTGCAGAAATCATAGTGTTTCTCCACAGTTTTCTATAACTGGTTCCTTTAGCATTTGCTAATGTGTCCAAGGGGGTTTTATGAGCTTGGCTATTTGTTCTGCTGCTGAAACAAGCAAATAGATGAGGGGAGAATCTCCCAGAGACTGAAATCCCCTGAAGTCCTACAGTCTAGATGCCAGGAAAGTTTATCCTGAACCATGAAGTCTAATTAATGATCAATATTGTTGATGTATTCTCAACTAGCAGAATTATACTATGACAATTTTGTTTAAATGGCAGGAAAATCTCATACAGAAGTCAACACAATTATTACTTTCCTAGAACTCATCATTATGCCATGTATAACAGGTTTGACATCATCCTAGCAATAGTTACCACATGACTTCATCCAAGATGAGCAGGGTCTGCTTTACAAACAGAACACCTAGAATAGTGAAGGTTCACTTTAACACACCATTTAATATGTTTTAAACGGGATATGAGTAAAGAATAATGAAAAGTCTAATTGCTATGATAAACTTTGGTTCATAGCACGTTATTTATAGCCAGAATTAATAAGTCTAATTTCAAAACATAGCAAAAATTCCATGATTTCCAAATGGAAATGGAATTTCCAAATTCCAAAATGTCATGAAGATAGAGTTTTCCTCAGGTAAAAAACTTAAATGTGTGCATGAATAAATTAACTGCAATTTTTAGCACATTCCTAATATTGATAATCTTTGTTATAGCACCCAAGACTTCCAGCTTATCTCTTTCATTTAAGAGTCTCAGAGCTCATTTCTAGTTCAACAACTCAGGCATCTTTACAAGTTGAACAAATGTTATCTTCATTTTGCAATAGGAATAGTGACAGAAAATGATCTCCTAGGAAAGTCACTGAAATCTGTTTCAGGCTCTGTTCATTCCCTTCCTTTTCTATATTTCTGCATATTTTAACTATCCCAGCACTATTGCTTCAAAATTGGAAATGTTTCAACCAGTAAGAATCCAGGAATGCTGCTACACTTTTGACTGATTCACCCTTGCAGCTTAGTATATATACTTATTTCTTAGTCAGTCATTTTCTTGCACTTATATTTGCATAACGATAGAATAGTTCTATCTTAGTAATTTAGCATAATATGCAAATTCCCATACTCTGACATGCAGGCAGCTATTATTAGTCAGCCAAAGTACAGGGATTTACATTAATCAATGTATTGCTCTTTCTCAGTTACTTTATTGCAATTATCTAAATCTGATTATGGAGGAAGAAAGATCTTTGAGAAAACTGAGATGAAGTGAACAGAAGTTTTGAAATCACTGTGGTTTTTATTAACAATGGCTTTGTGGATCATGAGCTCCCACCATAAAGACTACATGAGTAGGAAAACTCCTAACAGGAAAAGACTACAAAAATCTGGGTGAGGGCACCATTTTATAAATATCTATGCATAAATCTGTTACTCACCTTAGTCTGTTATGTAAAGCAAGCATTTTCCCCCATATCTAGTTTGTTGATAACTATACCCTATACAAATATTTGAAATATAAGAAGATAAAATGTTCTCAGCAAAGCACAGATACTTAAAGATATCCTAGTAATTATGCCATTAGAAAAATTAGAAACATAGGGTCAAATTTCTCAGTAATGAGGATTATCAATACTCTTTTGACTCTGAAAGAAAAATGGTCTAAAGAAAATGGTCCAAGACATGTGACTTAGAAGCTCAGTTGTAGACAACACCATCCTACTTTGTGTAGGCACATTTTCAACCCTTTGGCTTATTTCTTCTGGGGAAGATTTAAGAATAAAACATCTTAGATGATTCATCCTCCTCTTCAGGAGCACTCAGGGTGATATAATTGAGAGAAAATATTTCACATAAAATAACAGGCACAATTTTTCTTTGTAAGAAGACAAATCCTCTCCTTCTCCTTGTCTTCAATATGCTACAGCCTAGTGGCTGGGACACTCCTGGGGAATTGAGATAACCTTGCCAGTGGAAGATTACAGCTAGTTTATGTCACAAGCTGATTTCGCAATTACACTGCCAAATTTTTTTGAGGGGTAGCTCTTACTTTAGACATAGAATCATATAGAATGGTTAGGATTGGAAGATACCTTGTAGATCACCTAGTTCCAACCCTCCTGCCATGGTAGGGTTGCCATTCACCAGATCAGGTTACTCGTGTTCCTCATCCAACCTGGCCTTGAACACTGACAGGGATGGAACCTCCACACCTTCTCTAAACAACCTGTTCCAGTGCCTCACCACCCTCTGAGTACAGAACTTCTACCTAATATATAATCTAAACCGATCCTCTTTCAGTTTAAGAGCATTGCCCCTTGTCCTGTCACCACTTTGTGGCCACATAAAAGGTTTCTCTCCTCGCTTTTCATAAGTCCTCTTAAGGTAGTGGACTGCTTCAATGAGGTCTCCCCAAAGCCTTTTCTTCTCCAGACTGAATAATCCCAGCTCGCTCATCCTGTCTCCATGGCATAGGTGCTCCAGCCCTCTGATCATCTTCACAGCCTCCTCTGGACCTGCTCTAACAGGACCATGCCTTTCTTGTGTTCAGTAGCCCAGAGCTGGATGCAGCATTCCAGGTGGGGTCTTGTGAGAGCAGAGTGGAGGGGCAGAATCCCTTGACCTGCTGGCCACCATGCTTTCCATGTAACCTAGGAAGTGTTTGGATTTCTGGGCTATGAGTGCACACTGTTGACTCATGTCCATGTCTTCATCCACGAGAACCCCTAAGTGCTTCTCCACAGGACTGGTCACAATGCAGTCTCCCAGTCTGGGATTATCCCAATCCAGGTGCAACACCTTGCACTTGGACCTGTGCAAGAATCATGAGATTCGTGTGGGCTGACTCCTCAAGACAGTAAAAGCCATACACACACACACACACACACACACACCACACACTCCTCTAAGTCCTTGGGCCTTTCTTCCTTCCTGCTAAGCACAGAGTGTGCACATGCTGCCTGTGTTAGTGTGCACATGCTGTATTAGTCCATACACCTCTCACACAGTTGTATTTTAAGGGCAGGAGGGTGTGTTCTGGTTACACCCAAGGTTAGAGAGGAGGACATGAGATGATTGAGCATGAGGATGAAAACAGCATGGAAAGTTAGAAGATTCCAGCATCCCAGCTGTCCTGTGATTTTGTACATGAGATGAATGGTGTAAGCCAATCATATAATTGTATGCTACATCTTTCTTTATGGCAACCACGAAGAACTGGGTTATTCAGACTTAAAAATCAGGATAAGTAAATGTGTTGCAAAGTTCTTGCATTTATGTGACTGGCCATAGTCACTGCTCAGGAATTTTCTGGCTATGGCCAAGGTGTCAGGGATGAACATATGACAATTCAGGCTAAGTTAACAAGAAGGTGCATGGGAGAAAACAGAAAGATAATGTTGAACTAATTTTTTATTTCCAAAGTATTAAGACGTGACATTCTTATCTTGCTGGCATTGTCTTTAATGTATTAAACTATTGCTGTGTGCAACAGTTTTTCTTTAAATATTTTCCTTGCTGCACGCATGCAAACACAATAGACAAACACACATACGTACTGTAAAAATTCCTAGTTCCTATTAGTTGAAAAGCATTAGAGCTGCCACTGCCTCTTGAACAAAAGGTCTGTACAGCCTAATTGTATACTTCAGATATAACCTAGAATGAGTTTTTAGGGCAACTTTCTACTAACTGTGTTTAAGATACACAAAGCAGCTAGAGATCTAGCTAACTAGAACTGGGACCCAGTCCTGTTCTCAGTGGTTTTAGTTTAACACACTATTCCTCAAATTAGGAGATGTAAATATTTATAATTGCCTACAACTTTACAGCAGCTGAAATAAGGCAGACATTAAACCTCGTCTTCCTCTCCAGTTACCTTTGCTTTTTTCAGGAATGTTTTTACTCTTGACTAATGCCAATAGTGATAAGTTTTGCAAAACAATTGATATATAAAACATACATAAATTTGATATTAACTTCCTCGTTTCTCCACAAGCTATCAGGAGTACGGAAGTTATTGCTTATATTCCTAGAAAAGGTAATTTTACAGTACTGATATATATCAATATGGAGCTATGGAGACTTGTATTTGGAATTGTTCATGCATGTGTTTATTCTTTATGAGTGGAACCCTGGAACTCAAATATAAGCACATATAGAAACATGGTGAGATTTTGTTCAGAAAGTGAAGGCTCAGAAAATATAACAGCACAATTATAAAAAGAATACACCTTATAAAGAAATCACATCCTCAATCTCAAATTTAAAGAGATAGAGACACTTAACAATCTCTGAAAATCAACTGTGAAGCGCCTAAAGTAGTAGCACATATTAGGTCAAGAGGTGGAGTACTTAAACAATTTCCTGCTTTTCAAATCCAGAATGTTAGTTTGGCATCTCATCTAGTCATATTTTATATATATATATATATATATATACACATATATGTACAACATACACATGTATGTATTTATGTGTGTGTGTGCATGATAATACATGCTTAAGAAAGAAAAAGAAAAGCACCAGTAAGCTGTTACCATCCTGAAAGAAATCCTGATCTATCAGGATCTTGAACGCAGGGAGGCCCTTCTTTCCAACTGCTATGGACATCTTTCAAAAGTAAATTTTTGGAGCTGAATTCCTAAATATGGCTCAGGCTGGCTTGACAGATAGTTCAGCCTGCAGTAGCACCTCTTTCTTCACAATAGGCAAGGATAAAATATGAAGTTTACTGTAAGCTAAAACTTATGGCCTCAAAGATATTTGCAAGCCTCCCAAGTTTGGTAGCTGCTGACACAGAGTTTTAAACCTTCAGTTTTAGAGTACCTGAAATCCATTTTCAGCTTTTGTGTGTCTTATTGCTCTTTATCCTCACCAGAATCTCGATTAAGATTTTCTTTACAAGCTTTTCTAAATTAGATTCTTATTACTAAGAAGGAAAATAGTATCTCTGTTTACCCTTACAAATGGAAAAATGTTTGACTGAATTTGTAGTCACAGTACTTTGGTAAAGAATGAAAGACAATTAAATCTAACTGGGAAATCTGATAAATAATTCACTGCCAGAGCTGAGAGATGCATTGATGCCATTTGGTTTTGGCTTTTTTTCTTTTCTATGTTCTCTGTATTCTTCACACATACATCTGTAGTCTATTGTATTAGTGACCAGTTTTCCTGGTATTTTCCATGGCCTTTACCTAAGCAAAAAGACAAAACAAATTCCAGAACTCAAGCCC
Source organism: Brachypodius melanocephalos (assembly GCA_013398615.1). Lineage (NCBI taxonomy): Eukaryota > Metazoa > Chordata > Aves > Passeriformes > Pycnonotidae > Brachypodius > Brachypodius melanocephalos. The sequence continues at coordinate 1,847,800 of VZSR01001685.1, read as the reverse complement.
TGGGGGTACAAGGCTCCATGCTATCTTGGTTCTTCCTGGGAACCATGGCCAAAACCAACCCTTCCAGATACACTCTCATGGACAAAGTACAGCTAGTGCTGAAAGGGGTGCTCCAGAGAAGGAGCTTGAACTGGGGGGGAATTGCATCACCACTTATGCTCCTAATTGGTGCTTTTTATCAATTAAGCTAATTTCCTAAAACCTATAAAATATACTCATCCCTGGGGTACTGGGCTTTTGTGGACATCTTTCTATAACTGCTTCTGAAGGCCTTCGAATAAAGATCCCCTTTTATATTACCTCCTTACTAAAATTATCTCGAGTTTCATTTCCAGGCTGGGAAAAAGGCAACAGCACAATAGATTTTCTGGTAAGAAATCCACAAAGATTTGTTGTCTTCTGGAGCTGAACAAGCCTAGAATAAAAGTGAGCACCTGAAAAGAGCTATTGCTTCTAATGTTAGCCAATTTCTCACAGTCAAGTTTTTGCCAAGAGCTTGTGTTAGCTTTTTCTCCATGGGATTCTGAAATATTCTGGGTATTTTCTGTTGAGGTCTTAGAACAAAGCCTTATGAGATCTTCAATATAAAACTTGGGTTGATTTCAAACTCAAATAATACAGTGATCAGTGACAGAATTCCTGATTGAGGCTGAGTCTGTCGTACATGTACGTCCTTTATGTCTGACAGCTAATACTGTAGTTTATGTGCAACTATATCTTTATTCCAAATGAAATACAAACCTCAGGAGCTACAAATTCAACCTAGATAAAACAAAAACCCATAAATCTAATAAAATCCTTTCCTGCATGAAGGAAGAGAAAAATATGCTGCCATTATATTAGACAGCAAAATCACAGGTTTTTACAAGTATCTGTGAAAGAAATTACAGGCTAGCATTTAATGAAAATTTGCTTTGAGATTTAATGAAAAAACCCATGCTGTTGTTGATGAAGTTGCAATTATAATGAACTATATTGTTTGCTAAATAGAATTAGGATGTAATGAGACAGATTCCCGGGAGAGACACAAAAAGTGAATTTTGGGGATAATAATGCATTCATCAGGGAAATAATCCTAAATATTTGTAGGTCTATGGAGGTTTTTCTTTTCTTAGCTGTAGGTTTTACAGATGCACTAACACCGAAAAAAAAAAAAAAGGAGAAAAAAGATAGCGATTAGTAGAAACTATCTTTTTTTTTCTTCAGCTTTCTTGCCTAATGGTAAGTATTTGAAGTTTCATGATACTACACAAAGATTCATGCTCCTTTGTTTTCACATGTCAAAGGATTAGTCTGGAGTAAATATGAAACATTCTGAAATATGTAACAATGAAGACTATGCAGGTTTGATAGTTTGTCTTTTTGGACTTTTTAGACACAATTTTTTTGACCTGCAGGACTGACAGTTACTCAGAATTGCTTCAGGTTTGCTATGATATTTCTTGATAACTAAAGAACACCAGTGCTATTATTATCTCTGTTTAGCTAGACCTTTTTTTCTGATAGAGATGATATTGATCTTGAAGTCATTTTCATAACTTTCCAGGGAGACAGGTTTTATTAAAAGTATGCCATAGATATTTTCCCATCCTGTACCTGCTCCGAATGCTGCCCTCTGTCCTATTATCCCAACGAATGAATTAACTGAGAGTTTGGGGTTAAAATTTGTATGTGGATCTCACTGTTGATTTTGATTTCTATGTTTTTCTTGTACTTTCCATGAGATGTGTTTTGATTGGCATTTTGATTTTAACTTTTTCTTTTTTTCTTGATGTCATTTCAAGGCCCACAGATTTCATGCAGGATGTATTTTATGTCTGATTTCTAAAGCTCCTTAAGGATTTCTTTGTCGTTTCAGATAAATTATCTTGTTTTGGCCTGTATTTTTGCTTGTTAACCATAGCATATTGCACTTGGCAATACTTCTTCCACAAGATTTTTGCTGGGTTTGATGCAATCCATGACCATTAGCCTAGTTATGTGGATGTTAACAGAGGCATTCTCATTAGCTTCCATAAAAAGCAGCCAAAGCAGAAAACTTTTGCAAAGTCAGCAAATTGCTGTTTATAATCTCCAACAATGCACTGTCTCCCTAAATCAGCAGAATCACTCCAACTTGTTACATAGGGAGTCTAGCCAGCATTCGTGTCATCAAAAAGGTTTTTTCAGAACCCAGCATTATTTAGACCAGCCTGTAGGATGTAACAAACTTGTAAGGGTTGTTAACAGCACTTGTGATAGGATCTTTGACATAATTTCTGATTAAAAGCTCCTCCTCGAATAGGACACACTGAAATTAAAAATGAATTCCAACTGATCACGTACAAGGGTTTGCCAGTAGTGAAGAACTCAAAGGAGGAGGAGGAGGAAAATTGTATTGAAATAAATTCATGATTCATTAAAAAAGAATAAAACAGTTAGACATACTTATACCACTGAAGATAGGTTTCAGATGCTTTTGCTTACTCTGAGAAATCACGATCTGAGAAATGAAACACAATGATGTCACAATCAATCTGACAGATGGGGAAAAAAAGAAAAGTTGAATTTTTCTTTCCATGACAGCAAATATTAGCATGTTATGCACATCAATGCATACAAAAATCACTCAATTTAGAAAATATTCTCTGCATGAAATATGCTTCAGCACAGAGCATTCTAGTTAGAAAAGAAAAAAGAGGCTCAGTGTTCTCAATGTCCTTTTCACAGAATATGATGATTTTCTAGTGTTTGTACTTAATAGTCTTAGTTTATTCTGTTATTGCTCTTATACATTATCGCCTTGTATATGAAAGATAGATCTTGACAATTCCTTTCATCAGGTATCCACTCCCTATACATCTTTCCACCTCTTCATTGATTGCTGTGTTTAAATTTTACACAAATCTTTATCCTTCTAAACTACATTTTTTATAGAATATCAATCTTCTGTAAGGAAAGAGCTTCCCTTTTGCTGAGGAGACCTAAAATGTGCACAGCACAAGAAAAGAGGAAAAAGATTTGTGTATTTATTTGCCTTATCAATTTGGAACATACACTAGTTAAGTATTCACACATTATTTACCTTTTCTTTTTCTCTGCAGCGTGGAACCCAAGGACAGTGTGTCAGAAAGGCACTACAGTTCAAAGAAACAATGTTTAAGGTCATTATTGCAGCACTGAAGCATTTGCTTTCTCTTTGTGCATCAAACTGACAGTTTTGATGACAGATAAGAGCTGTTGTTTCTTCCAACTTCTTTTTCAAAATAATGGATTTTTTTCCTTTTAAGCAACTGTCTTTAATGTTTACTTAATTTAATTGTGCAAACTGTAGAATTGGACAGGAAAGCAGATGTGATCTAAAGTTATAATTATTCACAAAAATCTTCAAAGTCTTAGTGAGGAGAAACCATTTGATGAACATGATCAATGTAGCTGTCATTTGACACACAAATGTCATTATAAGAGATGCTTCTGTCTATTCCTGGTTAGTTTGTTTCTGTTAAAGACAATAGAAAAGATAAACAGAATATTAAGTATTTTTTCTATAATTTCTGAGATTGAAACTTCAAATTATTGCAATGATCTTCAACAAACTATTTCAGAAATAATTCACATCTATTTCAGAAAGCCATAAATTCTGTCTCTGATCTGAAATAATGCAAAAGTCCTAATATTAAACTTGGAAGAAAATAAAATAAGGCAGCAAAAAAAGTGGAAATAAAGTATTAGAAACTAATTTTCTAGCATAAAGGGCAATTTCTCACATACAGCCATTAAAATAAGAAACATGGTACATAGGAAATAATTAGAACCCAAAATCTTTCTGAACATAATCATTACATATAAAAATTCCAACTTCCGAAGCTGCAGCATATGGAAACAGCAGGGGTTTTTACACCTAATAATGTGATGCAAAAACCTAAATGTTTTAATTCAGCCTGTATTGATCTGATTCCAAGGTCACTGAGAGGTCTGAAAAGTGTTGAGGATGGCTGCACTTATAAGAGAGCAGAGCACACAGATAAGCATAAGCCTTTCCAGAAACAATGATGTGGCACCAGAGCAGCTCTTGTAAAATAGTAACCAACCACACAAACCAAAACCAGGGACGTGCACACACATGCTCAAGGTCAAGCATGCATGTACACACAGTGGCAGCTACAGCTGTCACATACTAAGTGGATTTTGGGGAATAGTTCCTGTGATTCTCATTCCTATTTTTTATGAAAGTAGAATTTTTATAAGTCATTTAAGCATCTTTCCCCCCATTTGAGAAAAGTAATCTCTAATTTTAGTAATAATATTTGCTTGAAACCAGGGGCACCTGCTTCACGCTTTTGTTGCCACAGGCAATCTGGAAGGCATTGACACAAGTCAATCTCCACTGGCACCATCAATGGTCACTAGACTATTTGCTGCCCTTTAGTATTTTGCTCTCCTAGGTGAGACTACCTGGTCTGCCAGTTTGGTAGGTCCTGTTCTACGGATTGCTGATGCCTCATATATTTATTCTTGTCTTCCTTTTAAAGTTTTACCTGCACTACAGCTGACTGATCAGCTAAAATGGCTTTGGTTAGCTGGCTATTCAGCTCCAATGGTGGATCCCTTCCCAGGTTTTGAGTGGCAGGATATCTCTTGGTTTCTACTAACTAAGTTTCATTTTATTGCCTAGCTTGCTACTGGATTTCATTTTTCAGTAGTGAACTCACTGTTTAGCCTTTTGACTTGATTTCTGACACTGTGCTGAACCCACATTAACCTTTCTGCTATTTTTTCTCCCCTCATATGTTCTTTAATTCACTATCTTCTTAGTATCTCCTTCCTTTCCTTTCACCCTCTGGCAGGCTACCACATTCATGTCACTTTGACTGCCCTGCAATAGATGATGTGTACTCTCACAGCTCTCAAGCTACTGATAACTACCATATTTCTTTTTTTCATGTGGCAGGAAGCCAGACTTAAACATAAAACAAATAAATAGCATAAAGTATTAGAAAACTGCAAGCTCTAACAGTTTTTTCTTGCTTGATTTCAGCTCCACCCTGATCCCTAGAGCAAGACTGTTACACTAGTACTTAAGAAAAATTATGTAATCATTAAACTCTCAATGTCCACTTTAAAGTGTTAACTTCTCCAATCCCAGTGCCCTTAATTTTTCAAAGGAATATAATTTTGTTTCATTAATATTGACATTTTGTCCCAGTGGCCAGAGAATAAACTCTCCTGAAGGACCTTTATTCCCTTTTATCCTTTCAATCCTGATCAATTGTAATCTTATTCTAGCCTAGAAAACAATAGTGAGAATTTTTTTCCTTCCGTCCATACATATTAAATTTTAAAGTGAGACCTAAAATACTCATGACAGGTGAAAATTACTATTATATATATTATTACCATATGACTTGTTGTTGCCTCATACTTAATGACCCACATTCGATTTTTCAGATTATTAAATTTTAGGGTTAAAAAATATTATATTCTTATGCAAATCCCTATGCAAATTCTAGATTTCTTAAGAAATGTCCAGTGCAAGTAAAACATAGCCTCAGGAATGAAGTGGTTTAGTACCTTTGTTAGCTGTTCTGTAAGCTACTTGCCATCCTGGAATATCAGAACCTTTCATCCAAACCAGAATTAATCATTTCACACTAGAAAGGTTATTTTTGATATAAACACAATGCACCTCTGGTTTAACTGCAAGTACTTTTGCTTCCTTAATTTCAAGTAACCAAAGTAATTGCTGTTCCTGAATATTTCTGAGGCTTTCTTTGTATTATATACATACCACTATAGTAACTAGAACAAGAACAGGGAGAGGGGCAAAGATATTACTGATGGTTCTCGGTACAAGAATGTGGCTAAAAAGGTGGCATAGGGGAGATATAAACCTTTTTTTTTTTTTTTTGGCAGTCACAGATTCATGAAAATCCTTAAGATATGGGCTGACTAAACTGAGGTCAGCTGGAGTTTTGGGATGAATGTGTTTTAATTTCTTCCTCATACTGAGATCCCCCAGATGAAATGACAAAATTAAGCAATGGATACAATCTCTATTAGAATTTAAATTTAAACATGAAAAATCAAAATAAGGGAAGAAAGAATAGAAATTTTTGAAGAACTTTATTAGTACAAACTTCAACAAATACTTTAGAAAGCCCCTGCTGTCACTTACGAGATTTTCCTAGCTGCTGTGTGCTCTCCTCAGCAATTTTTCTTCGTGCTGCAAACTTCCAGCTCCTTGCATTAGATTTTCTTGTCTCAAAATCTGCTGTCTGAAAGACTGAGTTTATTCAGTTTCTTCCAGGAAAGGATAAAAGGATAAAGCTCCTCCTTTTTAGGGAGTTTCACCAAAACAAGTTTCTCTCATTTTAAAGGAATGTAGAGTAGATATTCTGTTGAGTCCTGTGTGCAGTTTTGGGCATCAGTGTTAGAAGGACAGTAAGCTGTTAGAGAGCACCCAAAGGAGGCCCATGAGAGTGGTGAAGGGTCTGGAGGGGATGTCACATGAGGAACTGCTGAGGTCCCTTGGGCTGTTCAGTCTGCAGGAGACTGAGGGGAGGAACTCATTGCAGTCACAACTTCCTCAGGAGGGGAAGAGGAGGGGCAGGCACTCACCACTTCACTCTCATGACTGGTGACAGGACCTGAGGAAATGGCATGAAAGGGACTTGGAGGAGAGTTAAGTTGGATATGAGGAAAAAAATTTCCACCCAGAGGGTGGCTGGGCGCTGTAACAGGCTCCCCCAGGGAAGTGGTCATGGCACCAAGCCTGACAGAGTTCAAGAAGAGTTTGGGCAACACTCTCAGGCACACGGTGTGACTCTTGGGTGTCCTGTGCAGGGCCAGGAGTTGGACTCTAGATCCTGGTTGGTCCCTTCCAACTCAGCATATTCTATGAAATATAGAGCTATTGCCCACCAGAGATTATAAAAGTACAATTCTGTACCTTGAAGCTCTTGAGAAGCTGTCTGAAATTCTGGTGTGCCACGAACTGTGTGCTATAGAACTGCTGTTTATCTCCTCATGATTACCATGAGGGAGTTCCCAAATTTACCATTGGGGTAAGTCCAATTCATACAGAAAAATCTGCATGTATTTTTCCTAATCATCCATATTTTAGAATCAGATTCTTTTTTTTCTCCTTTGCAGTATGTAATCTCAGTAAGTGTTGATGGGCTGTTTATTTTTAAAGCACTATATATGCATATACATGTAAGTATGTGTATATATATAAACACATAAAAATAAATATACACAAATACATTCCAGTCATCTGCCTTTGCACCCCCTAGCACCAGTACCTTTTTGAGCTCCCGACCCTGTGCTGAACACTGACTGAACATCCTGCAGTTCATCTCAGTGCTACTGTGCAGCTTCAGAACACTTGGCTGCAAATCAAACAACATTTTTTTGCCTTTTTTTTCAAGTTCTCAAAGAAAGTTTAAAAAGGCTGAAGGTGACATTTTGGCTTTGAAGCTTACTTGACACTGTTGAGATACAGAATTTTCTTCCTTATGACCAGAAGAAAAATTTCTGAACGGGAAGAACAAAAATAACATTTCCATGTATACTGATCTCTGTACAGGAACGTGCTGGTTTGTTTCACAGTGGGCACCAATATTGCCTACAGCCAATGGTATGTTTTGACTTCGTTGAGAATGAGTCCAAGTACCATGCTCATTATATGATTTAGTAGGTTTTTTCCACTGGTTTGGAACTTCCTTCAAACCTCCTTTGAAACAACAGCAGGTTAAGCCCCTCATCCTCATAAATTACTGTCAGGTATATAAGTTTGGTTGCAGTTGTATTCCTCTCCTTCTCTCCTACCACTTCCCCTCCCCTCTCATCCTGTTTTTTAGCACTCAAAAAGTACTTGTTACTCAAAGACTGGAAATTTTAAATTTAAGTTGGAACTGAAAGAAGGGAAACACTAAAACAGAAATCAAGAAGGAGATCTACAGCCACTTACAACACTATTTGCACTGACATATGGTCCCAAGGGCCTCAATTTTTTTCAGCAGAACTAGAAAGAATTCATTATTTTGTTCAGTCAGATACTGCGACTAACTTTAACAAAAACAACAGATTCTAAAGAGCTGATGTAAATGCAAATAGACAAATTCCCTTGATCTACTTCCTCCTTATGTACTGTCTTGACAGAAATGCTGAGCTTTCACTTCTAGGACAAAGTTGAAGTTTACCTTTCCTATCCAGTGTTTTGTATGGTTTACACGGTGCCTTGAAGAAATCAGGGTTGGGTTTTGCTGTGGTTATTTTTTTCCTCTTTGAATTACTACTTTTTATACAGCATGTTTCTTTTTGTAGACATTTTCACTGTTGTGATGTGATAAAATATTGGCCCAGAAAGATTTAATAAATGCATTTATATAAATACATTTCTATTTCTTTTCATTTATAAAGCACTGATGAAAAAACGCGTTCAAAAAATTAACCAGAAGAACTATGCTATGATGTGAAAACAAATCTTAAAGAGCCAATCAACACTGCATACCTATTTAGTAGGCATCTGCAAATTGGTTTTCAGTCTGACCTACAATAGGATTTTGGATGAATAGGCAGAGAATTTAGTTTCCTACAAGGTTACACTGCTTCATTTGGACTATCTTCTGGATTTGTAGTATTAGAAGACAATATCCAATGAAACAGGTTAGTGTTGCTGCCTTTTATTTCATCACATTTTCTCCTGATAGACTTAAGACAGTGTTGTCTGAGCTACAAAAACACAGAAGAGTGAAATTTAGGTTCCAATTCTACTGTCTGTGGACAGCATGAGATACATGTCATAACAGTACTGACAGTAATAGCACTGACCCCTACATCACTGCTCAAAACTCTTTAAAACACAAGGGAAAAATTGTTCTGACTCTTTATCCAAAAGCTGAGCAAGACATGAGCTGCAGATGACTAGCTCTATATTTTTGTCTTTAACAGGTGTCAGGCTCCTTCAAACAAGTTTGTATACTGTAAATCTGACTGCCTTCGTTTCCCTTAAATCTGGAACTGCACAGCTTTACATCAGGTAAATGAGGACATGCATTGGACTCTCTTTTCACAAATGTTAAACTTTTTCCCCCTCCAGTATCTTATGAACAACAGAGTGATTAAAGTTACGAGCAGACAGGTTCTGAACAGACTACTAATGCATTGTTTTCACAACAAATATCTCACAGCACGAAAGCACAAAGCAATAAGCTTTCCTCTTTACTTTTCCCAAAAAAAGCTTTCTTGCATTCCCTTTAGCCCACTTATTTGCATCTTTATACTGAAGTGAGCAGATTGCTCATTGCAATATCTGTCTACATTTTCTCTCATCATTTATATTCAGTGTCTTTCTTCCCACTTGCTACCTAGAAATTTACATTCCAATTCACTTGTTCTTGTATCCTAAGCTTAAACTGGAAAAGTCAAACTTTGCTAGCCTACTGCTATGCAGTTCAGCATCTTAATACTCCCTAAAAGCCTTGGCACTACTCTTTCCTGCTGATTTCCTTGGCCCTGTTTCTGTTAGTCTGACTTTGGACACGCAGCAGGATATTAGCATTACCTTATCCTAAGGAGATCACAGGTGTTGCATCCCAGTATCATGGATAGATGGATCCACATCTATTAGGACTGAAGTCAATTTTGACTCCTAGTATACATCCGTGTAGTAATCCGTTCACATGCATATTTTAAGCCTTTTTAAAAAAATGTTTAATTTTTATTTTTTGGTACTTAGAAAGCAATTGTTTTCTAAACCACTTTTTTTTCCTATATAAATCCTTTACTATATATATTCACTAGTGAAAAAGATAAGAGTACTTCTGCTGCACAAAATTTATAATGGAACACCACACAAAATCACATAGTAGAACACTGGAAATAAAGTAATTGCAGCTTTTAAAAAGTTTTCAACAAAATATGTTGTCATTGAAAAATGTTTTGTTGAATAGTTCTTCAAAATATACTGCTTTTGATTTCTCTGGATTTTTTTCTTGTGTCTGAATGAGAGCAACAAAATCGATCCATGCTTTCTTTGCACTCTTTTTGTTTCTGTTTTGTCCCTCTTGTAATTGAGAGCAAATGGCTGAAATCTGGATTCAAATTGTAGAGCTTGGCTTCCTTAGATGAAGACAGACTTTATACTGGATGTCTCAGAGACAATAATTTTCTCCAGGTTAAAGACTTGTAGGTCTTCTTGACTTCAAAGAGACCTCCAAACTCCAAAAAGATTGACCACTGTAAACGAGACACAATTGTTCTTTCCTAACCAGCAGCTCACAGGAAATTGGCAGTGTTGTGCTTTCCTATCAATATAATGGAAGTGTTTGCTCCATGCACCAGACTGTGATAAGGATAAATTAAATATTGCCGAGCTGAATATAATAGAGGAGTCTAAATTTAGTTATTCTTTTTCAAGTTGTTGTTAGAAGGCTGTGCTTGAAAAACAATACTGGATTGTAATCACTCCCTCAGTACAGAGCTGGCAAACTATTATCAAACCTGGAAAGAGGAAATGCACTATTCCAAACACCTCTGTAAGTGTGACTCAGATGCAGTCCCTGCTGATGCTGATGCCACTGCCTTCCCCAACCTTCCAGCTGATCCCTGCTGGGAAATATGAATGAAAATTTATCACAGCTTCATAATAAACTGTGCAGGCTAAGAAATGCTTATTTTCTGGCACAGTGTTTGCTAAAGGAATGTCACAGACAACCATGTGTATAGCTCCAAGTGCTAAACACTATGCTTACAATGATTGACCTAGAAAGGAGGTCGATAAATGAGCAGCAATCAGTAGAGCAATGGTCAAGTTGAAAATGGCAATAATTATTTCATAGATTGAACAGATGGTTACCCAGTCCTCAGATTTACAACCTTCCTAGGGTTAAGTGGTGTCTATATATCCAAAGTATTAAGATAATTTCCATTTTTTCTTTGATTATCATTATGGTAGCATTGCTCACATTCATGCCAAGCAGCTCAGTGGAGCCAGTAATGTTTTACAGTAGTGTTCTTAGCAAAAATTCTACATTTACACAGTTCAAGAAGAAGTCTCTTTTTCCATCAAAATTTTTGAAGCATCCAACTACCTTTTCTAAGCTTTCCCAAGCCCAGCTCCCTCAGCTGCTCCTCATAGCATTTACCCTCTAGACTCTCCACCAGTTTCATTGCCCTTCCCTAGGCTTGGTCCAGCAGTGTCATTCCTGAACGGAGTGGCCCAAGAGTGAGCACGGGATTTGAGATGTGGCCTCACCAGTGCTGACATCAGTGGAACTATCCCTTCCCCAGCCTGTTGGCCACACTATTCCTGATACATGCCAGGATGCCACTGGCCCTCTGGGCCACCTGGGCACAGGTGGCTCATGCTCAGCCAGCTGTCAACCAGCATCCCCAGGTCCTTTTCTGCTTGGTTGCTTTCCATACCTACCTACAGACCAGCTAATTCAGATACATTCGTGTTCTAAGGTTCTACCATTTAACCATAGTGGTGTCATATCTAAAACTTGATAAAATTGAGTAAACTCTCAAATTTATTTAAAAACCCCAAACATGTTTTTAAGCACCAGGCATTAGAAAGATGCCAACTTTCTTCTATCTTTATAAACTTTTTTTTTTTTTTTTTTTTTTTAATGCAGGCAAGAATTAAGAAGTAAGTAAATAAAATTGATGACCATTGAAATTGTTCTTCTCCTTCCCAGAATTAAAATTCTATTAAATCCATTTTAGATCTGATTTACAATGGCAATACAAATTTCAAATTTGGCACAATGCTAATATTAACTGGCTTCTTCAAAAGAGGTGAAAAATTTCTATTCTTCTAGTACCACACACTATAAATATATCTAACCTCAACTACTGCTCTTGCAGTAATAAATTACAAAAAAATTATATGATTAACTCTGTTAAAGAGTAGTCACCTTTTTAGTTATAAAGAAGGTCTTAGGGTTTTTCCCAGGTTTTCAACTCTAATTTTCCATATGTCCTTTTAGTGGAGTTTGTTTTAGAACTGATAATTGAATTTGTCTCAAAGTATTAGTCACCGACATTACATCAGTGATGGGAAAATTACCACTGTTTCTCAACACTGTATTCATCCCATTGTTAACAGTCTTTCTGATCTAAAGGCTGCTCACTCCAGCTATGTGACAATATGTTAAAATGCTTAAAGCTCAATTTGCACTGTTGCTAACACTGGGATAGACAAACTATGACTGAAAAATAGTTATTAAAATCAGGGGAAAAAAAACAACACCAAAACAGATAAACCCATAACTTTAAAATTAGTGACATTTCACCATAAATGTAATCCTATCATAAAAATTCATTCACATTCTTTCCAATTCTTGATGTTATGTTTCTATGAACATTTTCTGATGTAAGAGTTCCTTTCTTCACAGATGCAACTGTAGCTCATTTTTTGTTTAAGAAGCAGACACACAGGGGGCAAGTACTTCAATTGCTGCTGTATGGACAAGATAAGCCTTTATTCAACAACTGACAATTAGTTGCAGGTGAGAAATGGCAACACTGTGTACAGTAAGTTTAAAGATAAATACAGTATATGTTTATATTGTTCATTCATCAGATAATTTACTCCTTACACCAGATCCTACAGATAAATGACTAACAGTCTCTGTCCCCACTCTTTTGTTCACATGGAAAATCCTCCAGAGTACAGAAGCAAGTTTTGGATGACAGAAAATTATTTCCCTGTTCTTTTAACAGTGCACATCTTGCCCAGCCCTTCTGAGAAAGACTCTCATTTCCTTCTAAAGTCAAAAGATTAAGATTTTGTTTCTGCTTTTTCCATTTCAGGCTGAATAGTTTTAATGTAGAATTTAATCAAACAGTTGTAATAATGCTCATTTTACAGCCCAGCTTGTAAGAAAACATGAATTACCAAAGAAAGAACATTTGACCTCTGTACTTTCACACACTCTTGATGCAAATAGAAAGAATATAGACACATACATACCCGCATAAATGTATGGAAAACCAAATGATACCACAGATGTTTTGATAAGGTTTGATATAGCTGTGGAATTTATAATGATTTTCAAGGTGCCATAAGTGCTGGAGAAACAAAAAGTGAAATTAATTCAGCCTGATGGACTCAGTAGTCTAATGCACATTTTGTGCCTCAGTCTTTTCTTGTTAGCTCAGTTTATACTACTGCAATGAAATGACCACAACAGAATCTTTTCAATTGCTGAATGTCTCTCTGTGCTGTTTTCCCCTCACAAGAAATTTGAACTTTCATTTTTTTTCTCACTAAAAGGAGTATCCTTAAGCAAAGTAACATTCTTTGCATTTAATTGGATGCCATCTGAACACTTTTCATTCTTCAAATCTCTCTTTATCTGTAATGGAAAATCAGAATTTTTCAATTAGCAAGTAAATACTGGAACTCAGTTTACTTTCAGACTTCTGATTCTTTTGTCTTAAACAAAACAGACAAACAAAAAGGAATTATTGTGCCAGGCATGTTGGAGCATTTTAATGACAGTACTTAATGAAATATGCGTCTTATCAACACATGCGTATTAGTTCCTAATTGAAAATTTATACACTGTAATCTTTACATTATGAAGTTATCATTCAAATAAATAGTGCAGGTATATGGGTTTTCTGTAAGAATTTACTTTTTTGATTTGTATAATAATAAAATCTAAACATAACATTTGAACATAGGAGGGCCTGATGGTCTAATGGTGCCATTTATCCATATCACAGTGCATTTGTATCAGTTATTTTATGTTACAGAAAGATCATACAAGGTTCAAAAAATACAAACATATCAGGAAATTATCATGCTATATTTTCATCAGGCCAAAAATAAATTGACCCAAATTATACATGATTTAAATATTTAGTTTAGCAGAAATGAACTCTTTTCTGCTGAATATACAGTTTAGGATAACTGCTTAAACATTTGGCTATGAATAACACAGAGTGATACTTTAAAACATGCTTCTTAGTATTCATAAAATTTTATTCCTACCATTCAGAACCAACTTGTCATTATTATACTTGCTATTAACAGACTATTTCAGCCTGTTTATTTTGGAGGATAATGACTTCTAAGGATATGTATTCATCCTGTTGCATAAGAATCAATCTTGCAATTCTTAATGACATTCTTGGGAGCTACTCATACAAATCCTTACTGAATTAAGAACAAAGGCCAGCAAAAATGAAAAGAACATTGAAGGCAATGAAAACAATTGTTATAGATGATAAAAAGTCAGATTTTGGTGCTCAGTGGCCAATTATCTAATTTAACAATGTCTCCATATGCACATATACAATAGTTTTGATTTTCATTGGCATTTCATCTTGTATGCAAGACTATAGGCTTGTTAATAACATACTTAAAACAGATTTCGAATAATACATGAAAAGTATCACCTAAAGGCCAGTAGGAAAGTTTATTTGTTATTTATACCTTAGACGTTTCCTATTTTCTCATCCCTGGAAAAACATTCCCTCATAATTCTACATTCTTCCCTCCAAAATAGGAAGAAAAATCAAGTGACCTTTAAGCTACTGTAAATGTCATTATGACCTGTGATGTGAACAAGAAAGAATTGAAAGTTTATTGATTAAATCCTATAAATGTCTAGCAGACGCCCAATGCAAATAAGAGAGGAGTGGAATTTCAGAGCTCTTCACAGTGACCTGACTTTTACTCTTGTCAAAAAGACACACATATGTCTTTTTGTAAGAGTAATTAGCTCAGAGTAATTAGCAGACACATCATCTCACTTGTCTTAAAAATTACCTTCAACTTTATTAAACATTCATATTCTTACAGGTATACTAGCAAGAAGTAAGCCTCCATATATAATACCCACAAAAATGCTACACCTGACCTCTACCAGTTTAAGGTGCATGTTCTTTGTACTTGTGTTTTGTCATCACCAATTGATAAATAAAAATGCTACACGATTCATTACCTTGAGGAAGAAAAAAAGGAAAAAAAGACCAGACTTGGATTTATCACCCTGTCTAATAGTCTGTGCACTCAATAGAAAACAGCTGGACTTTGGGAAAAAAAAAAGTCTGTTCCTCTGCTGTGTAGGCCATCTTTGTGTATGATATAAATTTTGGATATTATGCCAATCACTAGCAAAATAAGCATTTGTTTGGAATTAAAATATGTTTGGATGAAAAAGAGAGAAGCTGGGAATTTTCTTGAACATTTGCAGACAGACACATATCATTTTGTCCCATGAATTGCCTGTAACAAGTAGTTTCGTTCCATCAGGATCATTACATATCTTTTTCACTTAATTGTTGTTAAATGCTAATTGGCCTATGGAAAAAATCCATTATCATTTGTCAAGGACAGAAATTATTTTTATGGATTAACACTATCAAATCCAAGAAGACAAAGTTATTAATGCTTTAGTATAATTAAAACATTATTTCAGTGCTTTAGAATTCAGTATGCTACATTTTATATCAGTGATATTACAGACTGTGTAGCATCTTCTTGTTTCCCATTTGCTATGCAATCTGAGATGAAGATTGACTATGAAAGGAACAGGATGCCACAGGCTTTGTGTGGTTATAAATGTAATTAATGTCAAAATGGTTAAAATGTTGGATAATGACTCTGGAATATTGATGAATACTTCATTAGAAATATTAACAGTATACAAACCAGATTATCATTTTGGTCCTAACATTGATACAGAGGACTGTAGTGAAAGCACATAGCCACGTGCTCAGTTATCATACTTCTCTTAATCATAACATCAATTGCATGGGGGAGAAAAGGAAAGTGTTATTTATGTGCGGTAGGTAACTCATCTGGGTTATACATCATCTGAAATACAAAAGGGAAGCCACTGAATTCAGTAAAAATTAAGTTAAGAGAGAAGATAAATAAGAATGACAGATTTGACTGGCTAATTTGCAGATTTGGGTCTTACTAAAATTATCTTGCACTGACAACTGTCCCTGGGTGTACTATTTTCAATGTGCTTTGTTGCTGCTGCTCCAGATACAGACATAATCAGACAATGTGACGCTTGCATCCCCAGACTCCTTTCTCCATTTCTTTCTGGGGCTGGAGCTAACCCAGCAAAGCATCTACTCAAACTGATTAGATAAAAGAAAGAACTTCATCCCTTGGCTTGGCTAGGAACTAGTTTTCAAAATTAACAAGGAATGAATGATCAAATTTAATGAATAGGACAAAAATTAGAATGCTGGTGTTGGAACATGGTTTTATCTTCTAGATAGTAGTCCAGGGCTCATCAGACTTTAAGACTAAGATGCCTTGGTAGGGTAAAACAAAGCTCAAAATAAGAAGCGGAGATAAGGATACTGAATCCTATGTTTTCTAATATTGCTCTTAATTTTACCATATCTTTCATGGCAGAGAAAAGAGAAAAAGGAAAAGGCCACCGAGATGAAAATAATTTAAAAGAGTAGGGAAAGGATACACAGAGAAACAGGAAGAAACGCAACATAAGAAGTGTGACATGTTTCTGGAATAATAGCAACAGAGAATGGAAAAACTTTGTTTGAATGTGTGGACATAATTTGGAATGTAATTTTATGGTACGGAAATGACAGGATTATGTGATAAGACAGCTTCATTGGAAGTGGTGGGAGCAAGCTTATTTAGTAAAGGCAATCTAAATACCTAACAAACATGTGACTGAAAAGTTCAAAAGTATCAAATCAAGAAGAAACCAAAGCTGTGAATCTGAATCCAGCTTGCATCAACTCAACCTTGATGCCAGTGCTCACCCCTCTGCTACTACCTACACAATAGGGGAGCCCAGCTAAATGAGACTGGGCAGGTCCCTCATGCAGAGACCACAAGCCTACTTCAGGCTGAGAAACTGAGGAAATTCCAGTAATGTGTCATTCTGCCAATGAAGTGGGTGATGAAATTCAGCTATATTCCCTTCATTCTCCAAAATGAGACAAACCCATAGGTTATATATTAATGACTGCCAAAAGGACACAGGTGATGATATTGAGGCAGAGGAACACTGTCCACATCACTTGTTACTCAGTTGAGAGACCTCTGACAACACTGATCCTCTCCATTGCTTTAAGGAGATGCCAATGAAACTCTAAAACTTTGCTGCTTGAGGCAGATATTGTTTGCATCTTAATCATTCAATTTTGCTTCACTTTCTTGATGGAGTCTTGAAAATTAAACAAGCAAATATCCCATGAAAACAGGTATGGAATAGACAATGCAAGGCTTAATATAAATGACTAGAAAAGCTAAATTAAATTTCTCTAAATTTCTTTTGTGGAGAAGAGAAGGTTGTGTGATTTTCCCCCTCTATCTGCTCTTGTGAGACCTCACCTAGAGTACTGGGTACAGCTCTGGTGTCCCCAACATAAGAAGGACACAGGACTGTTGGAGCAGCTCCAGTGGAGGGCCACAAGGATGATAAAGGAACTGGAGCAGCTTTCCTAAGAACATGGGCTGGGAAAGTTGGGGCTGTTCAGTTTGGAGAAGAGAAAGTTACATGGTGAGCTCATAGCAACCTTCCAGTATCTGAAGGGGTTTACAGGTAAGCCAGAGAGGGGTACTTCATCAGGAATTATAGCGCTAGGACAAGGAGTAATGGGTACAAATTGAAAGGGGGGAAATTTAGATTAGGTGTTAGGAAGAAATTATTTTCTGTGAGGGTAGTGAGGCACTGGAAAATCTTGCCCTGGAAAGTTGTGTGTTCTCCATTCTGGTTAGTGTCCAATGCCAGATTCAATGGGATATTGAGAAACTGGTCTAATGGGAGATGTCCCTGTCCACAGCTGTTCTTTAAGGTCCCTTTCAACACAAACAATTCTATTGTTCTATGAAATTAGAGACTAACAATGTAAATCTGACATAGAATTGAAAATTTTTTTGTTAATTAATTGATGTTATCAATTAATACTTATCAATTAATTAACAATAGGGAAGAGGAAAATTAAAAGAGCTTTAGAGACTGGTTTGATGTTAATGAAATAAATATCCAATAAAAAAGAAAGAAATTAACAGAAGTGAAAAAGTGTGGAACTTTTTTTTTTTTAAGACATAAATATTTGGTTTGAGTTGTTTGGGAGGCTTTATTTAGCTTTTGTTTTTTATTTCAGTTCAACTGAAAGGCTTAGAGATAGAGAAGGAATCACTTAATCAAAATACTGTGACCTAGAGACCAAAGAAGTGAAACTAAACTTTTAAGTGTACAACACTGAAAATAAAGCAAAGATAAAGGAATATTCCTGGACAAAACACTGAACACTTGATAAAATGCAGCTGCCTGGGCAGTTTTGATTTTAATGGGAAAAGAAATCACTTGGAAGCGGTGCTGCGTGGACTAGAGAAGATGATCCAGATCTATGAAAGATTAAAAAGGTCCTCCCTTTCAAATCTGTATTACTAGAGTGTGAGAGTACTGACTTTAGGAAAGATCCTAAATCTGATAGTCCTGATCAAACTACAAGAAGTTAATTGGATCCAATTCAAAAGCAGATGCTTCGCAGAAGAGCATTTTCACAGATCCCGAGAGTATCTTCCTCATGATGTCAAACTGTAAAATAATCCTCCTGAAAGGAAGGGATGGAAATGAATGTTGTTAACAAATTACATTCATAATCAATTGCTGTTCATCTAAGTCACCTTTAAGTAAGTGAGGTAATTAATGAGGTTGGGAAAACACCAAACACAAATCATACCATCATTGCAAGTAAATGACAATTTGTGCATACAAAATAGATAATTCCTTGGAATGAACAATAATGAATAGGTACAATGCTTTTGGAACTTCTTTTCACATAGATATTTTTCATGTCATTCTGTTCTTTTTTGCTGGCTCCTGAGCTTTAGTCCTAAAAGTAAACTCAGTATGTCTGTATCTTTCCATTTGCTTCATCCTCCCAAGAGGGTATTTTACTACTTTCATTCCAGATCTGGACAGAGTAGTACTTTATGAAATCTAACACCATCTCTTTATGAATGTATAAGCAGCATAACATGCAGTGTTATGGAGCAATGGAGGTGGCATCCACCACTTTGAAATCTGAGGTTACAATTCAGAGCCCAGAGTGTACAACAGTACCAGCAACATTAGAGCATCTCCTCCATGCAAATATTGCAGTTGCTCCTCCGACACCACAAAGTTGCTCAGCAGATTAAATTGCTTATTTTCAAGGTTTAATTCTAACCTAACTCCTTTCTATGGCAATTATTTTCTTTATCACAACTCACAACTACTGTGAAAACATTCTTCTGAAATTTGTTTCCGTGCTGCAAAAAAGCAAAACTATTCAATTGTTTTAAACAATAAAAACATTTTTGAGGAAATCTTGCCACCCTTTGTAAAAACATTCAAATCCATAAATATTCCAAATTAACTGAATGGATTTAAAATGGAATTATTCTAAGTGCTTTATGAAGTTGTGGTATGCTTTTTTTATCTTGTTAAGCAGCAAGCTTTACTTTTCAATGTCATTTATATTACTCATTGAAATGAAAGTCAACTGGAGTATAGTTAAAAAAGTCTGTTGAGCATTTTCAAAATGGCCAGTCTTCCATGAAGAATCAGATTTTTCTTCTGAGCAATAAAGGTTATTAATATACAACTTGGGTGTGCTTATTAGTCAAGGAGTCATGAAACTTTTAGATTCTCATTAGAAAGATAGCTTGGTCCAGAAATATCTGTACCTTGCCTGCCCTTTCTCCTTCACCAACAGAACTGATGTCTTTTCCTAGTTAAAGAGCAGCTAGAACTCAGAGCAGGCTATATGTTTCATCCTGGCACACTGATATTTATTTCTGAGTTCCTATGCAGTGTTGTCTATCGATGTGAAAATATTCATTCTTCCAGCATAATTTCTGAAACTTTATTTCTTTAACAGTTTGCCTCCTCACTATACTAACAGAAACACACACGTGTATACTAAAATATTTTTCATCTGTTTCCTTAGAAAACATGTATCTTCAAAATATATCAATATTAAATACTGCAATGAAATTGTCTTCTTCTGTTGAACACTTTTCATTACTCATATATATGGCTGAACATGACATAAATCCTTGAACAGTAATTGCACATCTTAGCCCAGTAATTAATTCTCTTTTCACTATAAGCATTGCTCCTGCTAAGATCTGATGCCATTATATCATTCACACCTGAATTTTGTTTCAAGGCACCACATTGCAAACCTGAATTGTTATTGATCATCTTTTTCCCTTGCACTGAGAATATTCTGGCCCTGTGTGACAATTAAGTATTGTCAGGAGCTCGTGGTACTGCTGTGTGTTAATTGCTACACAAAGAGATAACATCTCTTGTTTTGTGTCTGACAGACTACATGCATCCAGCTGGAATAACAACAGTGGAATGAATGGCAGCTTACTTTCCTTGAGAGTAATGAGAGTCCTTTACCTACCTTGAGGGTCATGAGAGAGATTGAAAACATGCTACAAGTATCTTCCCTTTCACCGGAAATTTCTGCATCCTCCATCTGTGTGAGTCTCTTTAGATCTTCCTGCTGTACTTTCAGCACAGGGAAATAAGTATTCCCGCTTCTTAAACTTTTTCCTCTACATTATCATTTGGTCTGTCTTTGTCCTGTGATCCAAATTCCTTCAGTTCTACTCCAAGTTTTTGCGCTGAATCATTGATATGCAATTTCCATTCCCTTTTATGGAGAAATCAACTGTCCTCTTTAACCTGGATGCATGACACCTGAGTTGTCTCTGCCTTTCAATTAAAATTTTAATTAAAAAATTTTAATTTATCTTTAATCACAGGATTTTTTCACTATCCACAAAGTTATTTAGTTCCTAACTCTAGCAAAGAATGTTTTTCTGATGCCTAGTATCAGACAAAAAAATAATTTCATTTTCTAAGGGTGAAGTACTTATCTTATAAATATATTTTATTAGTCATGCCCATGTTTCAGATGCACTTTCTGACAGTATTTTCACAGACATGTCAGTTCTTATGTGTCAGACATTATAGTGATTCATGACACTCTATTCTGAGTTACTCTGAATGCCCAATCTTAAGTCTTTGTAACATGCACACGTGTGACCCTCTTCTATATCTATGTACCAGCTGACATATATTCACTAATATATACAAATACATTTTTTATCTGGAAGTCCAGAATTACGTTCAGTTTCTATAATTCTCTGATAAGTCCCTTTCCCGTCTGTTTTTAATTACTGCAATATTTGCTTATTAATTAAGATCTCTTGTTCTGAGTGTCCTTAAACTGGTAACTTCCATTTTATGTTAATATTAATTTATTTCTAGAAAATAAGAAAATATGAGATGTTCATGGAAATATCTAATCTTTGTTAAGAGAGCCATTTATTCAAATGCTAAAAGCAGACCCAGATATGTCCCTTCATAATTTCTATTCCTTCATCCATCATTCAACTGTTTTTGTTTTAATAAAATTATTAGAGCAAGCTGGATTTGGCAGCAATGGAGAGGTCTTAGGGATGGGAAGAAAGAAAACAGTATCTGAAGCGTGTCTGAAGAGTCATGGGTATCTCTGTGAGCAGAAAGAATTAAGGGGGAGCAGAAACCATGGCCAGATGCGTATATTTGAGGGGAGGGTGTTTCATAAACATAAACATTCATGGTTCATAAATATAAACAACAACATCCCTCCCTCTGCTCTGATCTCAGCAGAAGGATTTTACAGCCCTCTCCTCAGGCTTTCCCTTCCGTCTTATAACACCCTGTGGTGACCCATCCTCTCTTCCCCATGTGTTTGTTCACCTCTCTGTGAGTGTGTTCGTGTTTTCTCACAAAGGCTGGCTTTTCCAATTATTCATTGCTAACAGTTGTGTCTGCAAATGCTAGGCTTTAAGATGCCATAAAGTGTTATGCATAAGAATATGGATTGCTGCAAAAATAGATTTTGAAAATGGGATAAGGGCATTTTTGAAAAGCAAGTGGTGACCAAAACACACAAAATAAAATGTCAGATTTCTAATTTATCACTTTTCAGCCGGACGATTACCCTTTTTTCCCTTGGAGGTTGTAGTGTGAAGTCTGACTGCAAACCTAACCATGATTTTGTTTGCTGTACACTAAATCATAGGAAATGTAAAAGCAGGAAGATCATTTGTTTGGGCAGATTATGTTAGAGGTAAGTCAATTCTAACTGTGTTCTCTAACATTGCAACTAGTGTATAAATATACCTGTGTGACCTAAGAGTGTACATCTGATTTTGTTACTGCAGAGTAACAGTACAGAGAGGATGTCTGTAAGAAAGTGAAATTTATATCTCAGTTGGAAAAGACAAGAAGTAGATCCTGTCTTGTTGCCCTTGCTACAGCTAATGTTATAAAAACCCTGCTGTCTCCTCAGCCAGAAGGCACATTCCTTCAGAAAATTTGCTTGAGGGTGTTGAAAATCAGTACCAGCAGCACTGGTAAGCATGGCAGTTAAGTTTCAATAGAAATAATTGTTAGTTGGAAAAGAAAATTGGGGAAAGAAAAACAACTGTAAAAATATATAGAAGTTGATAAAATGAAAACTCCAAATGTGTTCATAAGACACTGGCTTCACCTAGGGATATTAATTGCAGTAACTCTGAGTTTGTAAAAAGATCTAGATTCTTTCTTCTCCAACATATAAACATGTACTTGCCAATTCATTAGGTAGAAATCCAAATACTGCCTGGTTGAAGTGCAAACGATTTTGAATTAAAGACAAATTACTTCCATTGACATAATTGAAAAGTAGGTCAGATCATAGATAAAATTAAGACTAAAATGCCAGACAACTCTATTTACTGTAAATATTGTGGCTAGAATTTCCACTCCTAAAATATTTTTATATTTGCTATTTCACTCTTGTTTATTAGATTGCTGAATTTCACAGAAAAGTGTGCTTTCTACAAGAAATAAACCTTATGGTTACATTCTTTGGGATTAAAAGCATTTTTAAATATAAAATATTCACAAGAAGTCAAATATTTAGCCCATTTTTTCAAAACTGAAACTTTTGCTTTAGGGTCAGACTTACAGTGATTAATATTAGTCACCTCAGTAGAGTTCCCAGTTTAGGACAGTGAACTGGCCTATTCATTAAAGATCTGCTACATAACTTCTGACAATTCAAATGCAGTTAGGTGTTTCAAATCAGTCATGAATTAACCAAGGTGATAAAAATAGCTACTTTTAGCAATTGGACACAGGCTCATGAATTTAAAATCAAGTTTCAGTTTTACAACACCCTAGCCTTTTTATCACATTCTCTGTCCCTCCATCTGACGTATTTATGAAAACCAGTATTTATAGAAACATTAGAAAAAATTAAGGATAGCCTTCTCAGTGTCTCTACTATGTCCATGCTAAATTTTAGAGTGTGTAAAAATGATAGGAAAAAAAGTGTTTCAAGCATAAATATCAGATTATATGCCACTGTTAAATGGTCAGAAATTCCTGATGGAAAAGGAAGCACTGTTTCTGGGGTTAGATTAGATTTGATCTGTATAATGTAGAAGATGAATAAAATATTTTAAAATGAACATACTTTAAAGCTCGGGCTTGTTTATCTGTTTGGGAATTTTCTTTGTAATATATACGTGAAAGCTGAGGTAAGTAATTTTTTTATGTACTCATCTGGAACCAAAGCCTTTAATGATTCAAGAACAAAGCAGATGTGATGCACTATTGATTTTCTACCTCAGCAATAGAAAAACAATTGCTCTATGCAAAGATCTGTTTTTCTGGGTTTCTGCCATCAGTGTTTTTTATGTTTATGCAACATAGCATTTACGCAGGAAAAGAATTTCACACAAGGTTGAAAAGGAAAAAAAAACCCTCTTTCATAGGAACTTTAGGCAAGTCTTCGTGTTGCAAAATAACTTTTGAAAGGCATTTAGTGTATTTTCCAGTATTAATTGCCTGCACATCTCTGGAGTACCTAAATGATGCACTCTCACTTCCCTGCTCTCAGAGCCCGTGCTGGTCCAGCTCAGCGGTGCCCTGAGTTTCCTTTCGGAGGAGCCTTGAACACAAGGGGTCTGCCTTAAGATTTCCTGAATCAAACTGTGGCTTGTGTGAGAGGCATCAGTCCTCTGAGCAGTTTGGAAAATCATTCCCAATGCCCCTAAGGAAGCATAACAAGCTCTGTAAAGGCAGCTCCTGGCTGCAATGCACCTGAGCCCGGATGAGTGTGTCTCTGTTGTAGGCTTTCTCTGCTTGTGATCTGCAGACGGTCTGGAGCTTCAGAAGTGGAAACAAATCACAGAAGCAGTTACAGTGTAACCTTCCTGTGATATATTGTCCTAAAAGGGTTACTTTACAACAGCATTCACAAGTCACTAAAAAGTCCAAGACAAAGCAGTAATTTAAGTGTTTATAGGTGCAGACAACAGAACATTTAAGGCAACAATCCCATCAGTTCATAAATCTTTAAAGGTGAAACTGCCTCCAGTTCATTACAAATTTCAAGAGTAATACTCTTTAGAAACAGTATTTGACACTATACAGAAACCTGAAGCATTTATGCATGCTGAAAATAATAACCTTTCTTCAAAAGGTCTGTTGCAAAACCCCCTAGAAGATATGTCACTGCATTCCACTGCCAGGTCTAATACTATCTCATTTATTATGGGTTGCAAACAGGAATGTGTTCCTTTACAAGGCTGATCAAAATTCAAACTGAACATTTTTTAAAATCAGTGTTTTATGGAAATATTAATAGGATTCAAGTGACTATTTGAGCCCTGGGGTGGTGTGAGAGAATGAAAGTCTGAAAGAGTTAATGTAAACCTAAAACCCTTAATGTCTTAAACACTGGCAGAAGAGAATGTTACCATGCCAACGAGATAAGGTGCAGTTAGAAAAGAGCATCTTGTGGAGGCAGGATGGTGATTTTCTAGGACCAGCTTCCTTATCTGTGATAACTATAGCTAAAAACAAGTTTGAGACAGCAGTGCATTTGAATCTATTTTTGGGAGAGAACTGAAATCATGAGACCACCCCCCACCCCCCCAAGTCCTTTCTGAAAAGTGTGAGAATAAGGAGATGCACCTGCATGAGGACAAGTAGCAGAGCTGAGAGAGGCTGTGGATGTACCCACCATCCAGAGGAACTGGACCAAGGATGGCTCTGGAACCTCGGGTGGTGACCTGAATATTTATTCTACTTCTGTTTTCCTATCTTTTCTTCTTTCTTTTTTCCTCTTCTTACAAGTTTAATCTGCTTCTGCCAAGGGCAGTTTAGAAATCCCTGTTACCGTGTGCTATTCAGGAGGTTTACTCCATGGGCTGTTCAGAAATGTTTAAATTGTTGCTACCACAGGCTGTTTGATGTATCAAAAAGTTTCAACCATTGCACCATAAATAAAAACTTTTAAATTATCGTTTGGTGTTGTTTTGCCTTAATTTAGCTCAAGGAAATCTGGATTGTCAGCTACCTCTGAGTAGGCAGTCCAGGACAGCCCTCGAATTGACAAGGTAGTGTTTGGTCATAGGTTGGATCTGAGGATCTCAAAGGTCTTTCCCAACCTAGCTGATTCTGTGATCCTGTGATCACAATTCTGATTCATTCCTTCAGCACTGGTATTGTCTGCCTGAGGAGTGCTCCCATTCTACAGTCTAAAATTATATTATAATGACTTTTTTTTCCTCTTTTTCTTCTTCTTACATTTTCTCACATTATGCTGCTACTATTCATGATATTTTTCTTTGCCCAACCTCATCTCTTCCTCTGCTCTCCAATCTCATTTAACTCTGTCTCTTCTCCATACCTTCTGTCTGATGATGCAAGACCATTTGGTAACCTCTTCTTATCAGGATTTCAACAATTTGGTCTATAATCCTCCTCCAGAAGTACTTTATCTACAGTACCAAGCAAAACCAAAACACCAGTACATATGTTCCTCTGAAAAAGTTTCTTTTTCTCCTTTAGTCTTGGATTTCTTTCAAAGACAATGAATATCATTGACAGTCGTTCTGTTTACTTCTATATCCTTGGGTTTCAACATACACGAGTCTGATGGATAAAATTGTACATTCATGTGTGTTATACATTCAACATGAAGAAACCCATAGAAATAAATAAGACTGGGGACAGGCAAATTATGCAAAGCAGCACTATTCTACTGATTTCAGTGGAACTATACTGATTTATACATTTTGAAAATGGCCTGTCCTAGAAATAAATTTCATTAGCTTACATCAAAGATCAGCGTCCCGTAGAAGAAATTTGCCACCTGTTGCACCCACCTAATGGGCCACATGACTTTGAGGAAGAAGTGGTCATCAGGAGAGTGATATAAGAGCCAGTATACTGAGGAACTAAATAATCAGTTCTTTCCAACCAATTTTATAATTTCATATTTACCATGCCACTTGAAAAATTCACAGTAGATTCTGAACCACAGAATCAGATAATAGCAGCTGCTAAGTCTTTCCTCTGTTCTATATTCACATATTTTTCATTTTCTCTCCTTCCAGTTAATTCTGTTTTGCAGAACTGTCAGTGTGTCCTAAAAGTGCCTCATTACAATATTTGGCTCAAAGGACTAAGATAATAATAAATATAACCATTAAGATGATGCTATGACCTGGAGACAATATTAGTTTCTAACTGTAGTCTGGTTTTACCTAGTAGCATTGGCTTCTTTGTAAACCTCATTTGAAGACTGATTTTCCTATGGATTTTATTCAAAGAATGATTTTCATATTCTGGATGGTGTTTATGATACTGATAGATTGTATTCACTGTCAATAGAACATAGCTTTGGAAAACACAGAAACAGCCAAATAATAAAAGAAGTGTGAAGTATGTTCATGCAATTTGTGCCAGAGACAGAGGGACTGATTGAAAAGACAAAATGTTACTGGTAAGTGTTCATTTTTTCTAATTTAATAAAAAAGTAAAGAACATTTTGTTATTTTTAAACTGTTAAGCTTCAGTCAGATTCCAAGAGTAAACAATTCTCATTTCTCACCTAAAAAAAACTTGAGTAAGATTATGTCAAGAAGAGCAAAAACTGTGAGTGAACCTTAAGAACTGTCTGTCAAAGTCTCTAGTTCACAGTTTAGGTGTTATAAGAGGTTACTAATAAGTTTCTTAGTATGAAACAAACTGACTTCTCCCTGTATTTTTGAGACATGTCAGTTTTGTAGAGTTCTCCAAAGTTTCAGCAATGTTGTGGCAAGACTGTGGTGGTTTATGTCTTTATAAGTGAAACCACAGTAAACCAAAAGAACCAGCTGAAACATCCTTCAGCCTTAACATATGAACAGAAATTTATCTACAGATCAACTACAACGAATCTGTATTTGATGCATGGTAATTTGTTGGATCGAGCAATGACGTCCACTAGGGTAAAAAAAGGAAGAACTGCACCCATTAGGCACAAGGTAATGAGGAATCGCTCTCAGCTGAGTGTGAGCAATAAAGAAATAAAAATCCATTTATGAGGTATAAACTAACATAAACTTTCCAATTCCTGCATGCACACTTTCTCCCATCTTCTTCTGTTTTTCTTTCATTTCAGGAGTAGAAGTGAGAAAGAAAAATTGGGGAGAATTCAGTTCACACATGCTCCCTTTCTCAATAGGGAGCAACAGCTATAAAGAAAACACTCAAAGGTTTTGAAGTTCCAAATATTTGATTGACTTTTGTGCTAAAGTTCAGGGTTTAAAAATTAAGTTAGTTTTCAATTCATTATTAAATCCAAAACGAGTATAGAAAGTACAGAACTCATTACAGAACATAGGTTTATAAACCTCAAGTATGAAAAAAGATGTCTGGTATATTTGTGCAATTCTAACAGATTTACACAAAGTGATTAGTCATCAGAATATCTGATACCCTTTGTTACATCTTCACAAAACCAATCTAAGTTTGAAATTTTCTGTTGCTGAGTTTCCTGTGAGTCAGGTTGGATTGTGACAATACACTGCCTTGAAATGCATATGACAAATACATACTTGTCATAGCAGAAAAGCCATACATTGACCTCTGGTAAAAATCTACCCCAAAACTTTTAATGCAAATTTGTGCAGTCTGAACAACTTTGTTTATTTAGTGTTATGAAGTCAAACCTGCATGTCTGCATTTCTTAGCAGCCATTAATTGCTGTCTCACACTGTTCTCTCTGCCTTCCACTTCATTAATCACAGGACAGTGGTGGGCCAGGGGCTGTGTGATGGGAACATCTAAACTACAAGGAGTAAATTTTCTGCTTCTGCTCAAAGTTGTGCAGTAAGCAGCCCTTCCATTTTTTTTTTTTTAATAAAAATTTTTATTTCAAAACCTCTTTTGGAAACTCAGCTTTCTCAAAGTTATAGTGAAAGGCACTATATTATGTCTAATATCTACCCACCTTGGCTGTGGATAAACCATGCTGGGACAGAAACACCTCTGAATGACTGGGTCCTGGAAGGGGCTGAAGTATAAAATGCAGCAAAAACAATAGGAGCTGAACCTGGGGAAAGAGACTTCCAAAATATTTATTGAACAGACTGTGTCTTTTTAACATTTGAATCAATAAAAAAAATTGCATTAATTGTCAGTAAATTAGATTAAGCAAATTTACCCATGTTAAGGCCATTTTGCCCAAAGCAATGTGTGAACATGACCAGTTTCTCCTGGTGTTTTATGGTATAATGTGGTCATAGATGTTTTGATTTAAATTATCCTTAGTTCTTCTCTCAGTAATTTGACAGTTCATTTTGCCAACCATGTGGCTATAACTACAACCATAATCTATTTTATCTGAACTGAGGAGCAAGGCACTAAGGACAAATGGTAACAGAATAATTCATTATCCATTTCTGCTACTCCCTGCAGGAATGTTTTGCGTGATGAAAACAACATTCTAAACTAAACTAAAATAGTTGCTTTTTGATCAAGATTCTTGTCCTATTCAGGAAATTTTCTAAATATATTCCATGGGTTTTTAAATGCTGTAAATTTATATTCATTTTCATTTACTGCTAAATTTCTAATAGAAATTAAATTCCTAGAGTCAGAAAAGGGGGAAAAATGCTGAGTTCCTGCTTTCGTTGGTCAAACTTCGGATTAAACATTCTGTGCAAAGTGTGTAAAGAAGCATTGGATTTTCAGCACTTAATTACTTTAGCCAGTTGCCATCTGTTCTTTGAATTCTGACCTTTCTTTCCAAGTTGAGACTACATGGAGTGTCTGCAGTCAAGCCAATTAGATCATGGATGCTTCACGCTGACATTACAAGAGATTTAATGTCCACCTGCAGAACCCTGGTTGATAAATTTAACAGTGATGACACAGTGGCCTTCTGCAACCTTCATCCAGCAACAAAATAATAGTTTATTACACTTGGCATTCTTCATTTAAAATGTGGCACAACGAGCAGTGGCAAAATCACATTTTGATTTGTTTCTTCAGCCCATGACATTAATCATATACTGTCAAAATCTTTTCATGCTAGTTTCTCACAAAGATGATGCAGGTTAACTCTAAAAAGCAACCCCATAAAATTACCCTTTTCTGGCCTAAATGGAATAGTCACAGACTGAAATATCTTTAAGCCACCTATTCTCCCATAAAATTCTCAGACGGTCAAGGTTGAACTTTGTAGGAAGTCTGCTACTCTGATATTGCCTGTCATCTGCTTATGAAAATGATGGACTATCTAAAGAGTTCCTACACTGGAGGCAGGAATATATAGGAAATACCAAGGTATTTCTTATAGTAGTTGTATTAACAGATGATTGTCCGTCAACATACAATAGTAACACCACAATATTTCAATATTGTTTACTAGTAAATGGTACCAAAGCAATTCAAGTCTATCTCAGCATTTAATGGGGATCAACCACTTCTGATAACCTCAAAAATGCCATACTTTGTGAATGTAATATTATAATTGATGAGTACATTTCTATAGGACTTATTACATAAAAGCTTCCTTACAAAACAGCTTCTGGAAAAACATATAGTTCAGTACCTGCCTGAAAATATACGAAGAAAGAAAAACTCCTCCTTGAGGAACATTTTGAAGCTGATTATAAGTACAAAGATGAGCTGTCAATGCCAGTGAGAGTCAGCCCTTGTATTTAATGGTCTGTTAATCAGGTCCTAAATGTGAGATTTTGATAACCCATTAAAGAACCCATATTTAAAAACTGAGCTTCTTGTTTTGAACCACTAACTTTAAGACAGAAAGTAAATGCTACTTGAAGAAGCACAAACCCTTATTGTTGTATTAGAACACAGTTCTTCCTGTGCTTACAGAGCTGAGCCAGATGGCAGTATATGTAAAGCACTGAGCTGCAGAGTTTCAAAAGCAATTTTGCTGAGTTTCAAGGAGTCTAATCTCTTAAGAGAACTGCAGATTATCTGTGTGCTCTTAATAGGAATCTTTTGTTCCTCTCTCTGCTTTCTCTATGTTGAAAAGTGCAATAAAACCAACTGCATTTCCACTGAAGAGAACTCATTCTATTTTGATGCTAGATGGTGACGAAAATTCTAATGAGCCACTTTGCTCATTATGTTTATTTGGCAGCATCAAACAGAAAACTCATACATCACAGGAAAAAGTCTGACGGTTATGTCATCTTGCTGAATTTATACTGCTAAATGGAACATTTGCAGAGCTCTAGATAAAGAACTAGGTGTTATTTCATCTTAAAAATTGAGTCAGAATACTGAATTTCTTCTGTAAAGATTCTGAGATGCTTTAATAATTTCCCAATAACATCTTAATCAAGAGAAAATTAAACTGAGTTAAATAGCATAAAACATCTTTCTCAAAAATAAACATATCGCATTCAAAGTGTCACACAAAAATTAACTGTATTCTTAAACTGATCTGTGATGCATATACATATATATTAAATTTTTCATTTGAAATAATTAGTTACAATAATGTACTTCTTGCCAATGAAGACTAAAAATCACAATAATAGAAAATGTGTCATTCCTTAATTTACTAGAGCATAATTGCCACCTCTGTGATCTTTCTTCATTACCATTTAACCATGTTTGTGGCAAGACAATCTGGAGACCAGGCATGATGTCTTTTTGATGCTTCTAACCATTATTTTGTACGCACTTCTTTTTCAATTAAATTTGGGCTAAGAAAAAGTAGTATTGTCCATGTGTTGTGATTTTTTTTTTGTTCCTTGTGACAATTGATACTTAAACTTAGTTTTGTATTTTTATTCTATGAACATAGATATCGTATGTGTGTGCAAACACAGTCAGACATGCTCAGTATCAGTTTTGTTCAGATCTTCTACTGTCCAGAGTCCAGAATACAGCAGACAATATTCGAGCAAAGAGAAATACTAATTTTTTTTTTTTTTTTTTTTTTTTTGTGGCCTCTACATATAGTATTTTATATCCTTATTCTCTCCTGGCTGGCATCTTAAGACTTCTTCAAAGAACAGACTTTCTAACAGCATGGTTGCTATGGGATGCCCATGTAATCTACTCAAGCTCTTTATCTGCTGGTACCTGCCATTTTTAGGTTGCAGTCATCTCTTTCCTGATGAGAGGGTGAGACCAGGTCCAACCTTTTCTCTGAATTTCTCCAGCAAGGAGGTGTTTCTACCTACCACAGGGTTGTACTCACAACGTTGTAAAGCTGTAGACTTTGGGTGAATTTTCTCCAACAAATCTGTTCCTTTGTCTCCTTCTCCTCACTTCCTTCAGTGTTGTCTTTCCCTTCTTCCTCACTGCCACAAACTCTAAAACTCATCACCACCCTACAACCCTATAACAAAATCTATGCTAGATCTCCTTCACCTTTATCTAGGCACCCCAATTATCCTTCACCCTACCTGCATTCTTAGCTGTTCACCTGTGCCTTCCTGGACTTATATTGTCTAATATCATGCCCACTTTAACTCCCAATCCTTCTGTCCAAAGATATGGCTTCCATTAATGACTCCCTACGTTTGTTTCTGTTCCATCTTGGTGAGGTTGAGCAGCAGGGTCATCGTGCTTTATAAAGAGCTCTCCAAGCCTTGTTCTCAGTTCTGGATCATCAGCATCTCTAAATGAGGTCTACTTGAATGTCAAGTGCAAAGAAAGTCAACCTAACTCCTGGACTTAGAATTGATGTATTCAAGCCTGGATGTTTTTCCTATTTGTTTTCTTTTGTTGTTTTTATTGTTTCAAATTACTTACAAAAAAAAAAAAAGGCAAAACCAATGCAAAAACTAAAAACAAAACATACAAAAACTCAAAACAAAACCAATCCAAAACAAAAAACCCACCAAAAACTAAAACAACCCCCACTCTCAAAAATCCCAAACCACATTTATAACCTAATTTTTAAGAGCAGATGATGAAAACCTAACCACCTAGCAACATCTCTGTCAATTCAGCATATCAGTCTACAGCAGAAAAGAGAAAAATGTGTTCCATGGAAACAGTTACCCCCTGCTGCTTATTCCTTGTGTCACCAGGTGTGTTTTTCTCTGTCACTCATGCCATCACTTGTTAACCCACTGTGGTACTGGCATTAGAGTGATGCAATCACCAGAGGTGACCAGGTCCCTAAAGTTCTGGCTTCTATTTTTCCTGGCTGTGCCAGCTTGTTTTTATCTGTTCACTTGCCATTTTTGGGAGGAATTATTCAAGTTCAATTAGAAGACTACAAAGAAGCATTTGATAATGCTGGCCTCCATGGATAAGGCCAGATTTGTGCCATGTTTATAAATTTTTTACTACTGAGCTCTTGAATTCACAATAATACTACAAAGTGGATTGTCACTAAGCAATTATGGAGCCATCAAAACTAATGTTCTTGCTATTTTTATCTTTTACAAACAAGAAATAAGTACCAGGGAGCATGCAGAACAGACCATTTTTAGGGATAGATTATTACCACATTAGAAAGCAGTTCACACTGTAGAGTATTAGAACATTCTTGCTCTTCATTCAGATTTAGGCAATCACGGATTTAATTGCTCACTGGCTAGATGAGCTTTCATTAGTTCTGCAGTCAGCTCATCAGTTACAGTAGTGATGACAGTGAAAATCACTGAAGGAAAAAAATACTACATCATCTTTTAAAAAAAATTAAAACAAATCAAAGCATCAAAACCCAATCTGTATTCTAGCACCAGCTATGCAGCTCATGTCAATAAAAGATGATGTACGGATCTACACTGGTAATAGTCATAATACCTAAGAATAATGGGAGATCCTGAGAAAAAAGCAAGAGGCCACTGTTTAAAGAAATAATGTCAAGAAATAAGAAAAACCACTTTGCTGACATTATAAATTACATATTTTGACAGAAAGTGGTTTGATAAAAATAAATGAGATAGAGTTCATGTTGCTGCATTAAAGAGCTAACAGAATGTTATGGTCAGTGAAGACTGGGAGAATTACTGATTATATGTACAACAACTGAACCGTTAGTAAAATTCCAAAGGTGTCTCTGTCTCTGTCCAAAAACCAGAAGCTGACATGGGCATATCTATCCTATTCCTCTAAGCCATCCATCGTTGTTATAGCCAGCCAGAGAAGAACCTGAGTGCTACCCACAGTCATTCCAGCTGAGATGTGGATTTAAGGCTTGTAGATTTTGTATACAGTACATAAATGTTATCAGTGACTCCTGGGATTGAAGAAGGAACTGAGCACTCTGCACGAACAAAGCCCTAAATAATCATTCGTATTCTGTTTGAGTAGAACACAAAGCAGAAAGCTGATTCACATTTGTTCATTGATTTCATTACAATGCACAAAAAGAAGCCAGTCAGAAATAGCAGAAATATTTAATTTCACAGCTTTTTGGTTTAACCAGCAAATTAGACAAGAATAGCAAAGCAAATTTCCTTATTTTTAATGTCTATGATCCTTTCAAATTTTCAGAGAAATTGATTTCACTTCCTTGACTTAAAGATTATTTTTGTCCTTGTGAAAGCAGTTAATGTTGTCAATTATTTCTTTTTCAGGCATGCCTGAAATATTTTAATGGGAAAAATTTATCTTGGTGACATTTTTAAGAAGTGGATTCATGCATTCTTAGTATAAAACTATTCTTTATTTAGATTAAAGAAGCTGTGAAGTTGTTAATATTGCAAGATATTTGAGACATTTACTACAATTTAAGGCATTAAAGCTAACTATTTAAGGGAAAAGATTAAGCAGATAAATTTTATTCTCTTAAAATTTGCAAATTATGCACCCAGCAATAAATTATATGATGCATTTGTTGAAACAGCGGAAATAACTTACAGAGATCACGGTTTTTTAATATAAAATTACTTAAAATACTATTTAAATTTAATGAATTTGGGGTATTAAGTGCCAGGGGATTTTTTTTTT